>BDSL01000190.1:0-85785 GCA_003116995.1 Yamagishiella unicocca | reverse complement strand
GGTATGTACCTATATTCGGATCGAAGCTCCCTTTGGTTGATCTCTTCGACCTGCTGTGTCACGGTCATCATGGGTGGGAAGTTGACCAGGACCAGACGCGATGTGTGACAGCGCTCCCTGAATTCATCGATGCTCATGGGCCCCCAAACATGCTCAACACCAGCCTGTTTGGGGCTGGGCGGACAAGCTTGCAGTGACCCAGCTCCCGCGCAAGCATGTTTTATCAAACTGTAACGTGTCATGGTCTCGTCAGAGCTCTTTTGCTATCCATGTTATATGCAGCTGCACACTCACAGCTGCAAAACACCCGTATACCATGAACTTGCCAGCGTCCTCATTGTATGTCAATGGGATTCCAATGGGCACATTCTTAAAGCGGTGACAGCACCAGTAACAATGAACGGATGTACTGCTTGGCCATTCTCCATTCTTACATTTTTCATCAAAGTCCATGAGGAGCTTGATCGCTCTAAGGCAGGAGGTGTTATCATCAAATGATGTCGATTGATGTGGTGGGGGCATGGACATGGACATGCTCATATCCGCCAGAAGTGGAGGAGGAGGTGATATAGACGTCGGAATATTGGACATTGGTGTCGACATCATACCGTAGTTGCTGCTGAAAATATCGGATGCACCCAATGATGAAGATGAGTGTGTAGGGACGTCGCCAAGCATTGCGTATTCTGTACTATAAGCGTCAAAACCTTTGAATGCGGATGGGGAGCAGTCCCTATGTGGCTGGTTCACATGCATTAGAGAATGACCATGGAGATGCCTGTGATTATCAATTACTTCGTGCGCTTGCACGGCTAACTTAATAATGACTGTCTCATCTTCAATATGATTCATCTGCTCCACGCTGTTCGACATATCATAGACAGTTTTGTTAACATGCGTCCGGGCTCGATTGGAGCCCATACCTTGTGCATCAGAGGTCATTACAGGTGATGCATTAAATTTGATGCTGTTAACGAAATCATCACCAGAGCACACAGTCACACTCTGACGCTTGGTAATCTTTTTGACCTTCTCAGGTTTTACCTTCTCGGGCTTCTCAGGCTTCTCAGCACGATCCTTCTTGATGCGCACGGTCTTTCTTTGATGGGTGGACATGTTGCAGCAGATACGGCAGCAAATTGTGCCATTGCGGGATCTATCAATAGATTCTTTGGTCGCCGTCCACGCCGTGGAGGTGGCGGTTTGACATCTTCTCCTGTTGTGGTTGCATCTATAGGCCCTGGAGATCCGACGGGAACTTGTTCGCATGTTTCGTGTGGAGGTCCTAGAGGTTCTAGAGATCCTAGAGATTCTAGAGGTCCTAGAGATTCTAGAGTCTAGATTCTAGATCTAGAGATTCTAGCAACTCCAGTGGATTCGAAATTTCACTAGGTCCGACAGCTTCCAACCACCTACGAGATTCAACAATTTTCATTAATTCTTCAATAGATTCTTCCGGTGGTTCCGAATGTTCAAGGGCAACAAGAACATTGTTAGACATAGTCTCCTTGCATTCATGCTTTGATCTGAGCTCAATCGTAGGCACCAATCCCATTTCACCATTAGGCGCATCTGTCTCAAACGCAACTTTCATTTGAACGGAGAAAGATTGTTTGTCATTGGAACAAAAAAATCCCCATTGACCTTATACACATTCATCGAAGAAGAAGGCTTGTAGGTTTCCGACTCGAGGACGCTGGATTCAGTGGTTGTTGCCGACTCGAGGATGCAAGAATGGATGCTTGTCGAATCGAGGGTGCAGGAACGTGTGCTTGAACTGTCGAGGAGCAAGAATGGGTGCTTGAACATTCGAGGACACAGGAATGGGTGCTTGGCACACTCGAGGACGTCCGATCCACGGGGACCTGTCGCGGTGAAGCAAGATTCTTTTCTTCTTTTTTCTTCTTTTTGCAATGTTGTCTATTCCTTCTTTTTGATTTCGTTGATGACATTTTGCTGCTACCTAGGACACCCCATAGATTGCGATAATCAGGCTGCTCGTTGTTTGAATAGTTTTTCTTGTTGTTTTTCTTGTTGGAATGGCTTGCTTTTTTGTTGGTTTTCTTGTTGTGCCTCAGGACAGCTTCGTCATCTTCGGAGCTGCAATCCGAATCAGAGTCAGAGCTTAATTCCGTTTCTGTATCAGAGCTCGTCTCTTTCTATTATTGTTATTTGACATACTAGGCACGGCAGAAATGACACGTTTCTTGAGTCGGATGAGATCTTCTCTTACCTGCATGACTGCCGTACCTATGTACATGGTAAATACAGCAAGAACAACAACGGCAGTCCATACTGCCCATGCCATTTTCACTCTTTCTGTTCCGCTTTATTAGAGATATTATACATCACTGGAAAGATTTTACCCGAAGAATCCCTTCCGCGTACGTCGAACAGTTGCAACCCTACTACGGCGGCTGGTCTGTCGTTTCGAAGCGACCTTGGCACGGATACTTCCAGCCTTCTTTGAGGCGGCGCGCCCAGTGTTGAGTTTCTGGCGCTTGCTTGAGCGTGGATTGATGTCACCATCGGGCGCTTTCCGTTTCAGGTCAACATCCTGACAATGTTTTTCAGCTAGACCAAGGTTAAACATATCTTTGTAAACTGGGTCATTGCCCACAAATTGACGGGCACATTTCGCCAAAGGATCATTCCTCATGTATTCACGGTCAGTGTGTCGAGATGGCTGAAATCCTTTGCATTTTGTGAGTATACTGCACTTGTCACCATCTGCAACGCACTTATCGTAGATTTGTTTATTCAACTTTTCGATGCAAATGGAACGATTAGTTCGCTCATGGACCTTCTTTGATCCGCCTGGTGCTTTCTTTGATCCGCCAGGTGCTTTCTTTGATCCACCTGGTGCTTTCTTTGATCCCCCCGGTGATATTGGTGACTGTGTTTTCGCTTAGTTCCTGTTTGTGCCATATTTACAAGGACAGGGAGAAAAAAATGGTAACGGGTAGTAAAAAATATATATATTACGGTTCCTGAACTATAAGTGATGATTCACAGCACTCGCCCGTCTAGTACCCGCCCATTTATCATTATCATCATATTGTGATGTCGTCCTAGTGGGCTGTAAGTTATATGTGGTCCCAGTTCTAGTTTGAGATTCATACAGTTTACTTTGCTTGTCAATGGGATAATGAATATCTTCTGCAAGTCTAAGTGCATCATTCACAATGTTATCATGATGCTGCTTCTGATCATGGTCAAGTCCAAAGTTGTCATCGTATGACATGTAAATTATTATCTTTGAGATTCAGTATTTTTGTTTTTGTATGAATTTGATATTACATCCAGCGTTGGAATTATTAAATTTTGTTTAATAATTAAGTTTTTTAGTTTTCCTATTCGTCTTAGTTTTCCTATTCGTCTTAGTTTTCCTGCTTGTCTTAGTCTCCAATACTTTCCCATGCACTTGTAGCAGCGGCATAATGCGCACTTTGTACCCATACTTGGCGTTGTCAAAGCGAGACACATCGTGTACACAGGATCTCAGAACCTCCTCAAGAGGAAAACGGCATGCAACTGTATGAAAGTCGCCAATACCCATTGTGGCTGTAATTACTGGATCGTTTTCACCTGATACATCGATGCCCATGGGAAAATTTATAGTGAAATTATACGCCCCGTGTGGTAAATGGGCCGGGACCAGCAAGAATGCATCGCTCACATACAAGGTGTATCTATTACCGGAGCGCCGAAGCCACAGAAAATAACACAGATAGTGGAACGAAAAATGAAGCACGGTGCGCTTTGCTCGCTGTTCGTCACCAAACAAGTGCGTAGCCAACTCCTTGATGAAATTTCCGATCTTGGGATTGGAATATCGCATGGAGCGAGACAATTTTAGATGTCCCATGGCCACACCCTCATAGCAATCATCACCGCGAGCAACACCATGATTTGGAAGGGGCGTGAATGGCGTCCCGAGCGAGAAGGCCCCCGACAGCGGTGAGTCAGGAATCCCGGACAGCGCATCCCGTTTATACCGGATGATGGTGTCTTTTACGCAACGTGTCGCGCTTGGAACGACAGGCACGCGCGTGCGTGTCACGCCATCTGGCTCAAACCAATTCAGGAAATCAAAATAGCCGTCCCTCTCCTCGATGAAAGCCCAGTTCTTGTCGAACTGCCGATCTTCAAAACACACCCTCGTCTTGGCATACAAAGAGACGCCACGTGGCAAGGTTTGGGGCACAGCCGCACATACAATGCGATTACGCCACACGCGCAGTTCATAAATCGCTGTTATATATGCATCGTAACACAGGATTCGCCCATTGGAGTCCCGGAACAAGCGCAGGTCGGTATAATGGATACGATTGCACATCTCTCCACAAATGCGATCGTTTAGCTCCACGGGTGCCTGGTGGATGAACAGGGGTCGAATTGACGACACCAACGTGAGAGCACCATTATCTTCACCACGCTGCTGCATCACCAAAAAAACCGTGTTGTCTATGAGATGTGTTGAGAACCACTGATTCCAAAAGAAGTTGACACCGCATACTAAATTCAAGGCGACGGATGGCGGGATATTCGCCTTGATCTGTTCGCACTGCCCAGGTCGTGAATAGTTGCCAGGCACAACTACTTTACCGTCATATGCTTTCCTTGTGCCAAGAAACCGTACGCTCAATAAGAATCGTTTTTCATCCAAACGTATCAACGAACAATTAAAACCGTCTGTGTTAGGTACAAACGCTGTCAATTGATGTGGCAGCTGTTTTTTAGAAATTCTCGATATTGATCCCCAAGGTACTGCATTAGAAATTGAACTATTAATTTATGATGTCTTGTTTTTCTACTTGTTCTAGTTGTTCTTTCTAGTTGTTCTAGTTGTTCTTTTTGTTCTTTCTAGTTGTTCTAGTTGTTCTTTCTAGTTGTTGAGAGACGTGGGCTGGATGGTGGAGGCCCTGGACTCGTACTATGAGGAGCACTTTCTGGAGACAAATAATAAATACATCATGGCGCACGCGGCTTGCATCGCTGAGCGGTGTACTGACAAATTCTTCGCTGCCCTGAGCGAGATGGTACAACTCAGGGAGGGCAGGATTCGGGACATCCAGAAGAAGTCGTCTGAGGAGCTGTACGCAGGAGAAGGGGCTCGTACCCTACAATTCGTGATACACGCACGCCGTCTGCTAAAATCGTCATCAGATAAAGTGAGCGCCCGGCTGCGAGATTTTATTGCGAGGTTCTTCATGGTCGATCTCATGTATGTGCTCGCCGTCGAAGCCCATTCTAAAAATTCCATCACGCGTCGATGAGTTACTCTATACCTGCGACAGCGAAGCGCACAATACTCCCCGCTACATACGCTGGATTCGGACACCGAAGACATCAAAGACACTTATTTAAAATGAATGGAGTTTAGATGTCCCACTTTAAAATAACTGTCTTCTGAGGTATTAAAACTTCTTCATGAGCCGAATCGAGGTCGTCAAATGTGGCTCCCTGAAGGCAACAACAACCACAACACTGGGACAGGGCCCATGGTCTGATACAGCAACGCATGTTATTGTTGTGACTGGTACTGAAGATATCAAGATTGCCCTCAAAGAGCTTCGTCTCTCCGCAGATGCAATATCTACACGAGTAGCGACATCTGTGGATAGTCAGGACATGCAATCATTTATCGATAAGGACATCGTAGTCAGTGGCAATCACCGTGTCGTGTTTCATGTGCTCAATGCTTCTGTACCTTACAACACCATGCGCGGAATAGCACGCGCATGTGCAAGCATAGGGGGGGATGTCTGTGTGCATGTTACGTTTATTCCCAATGCCCTGCGCGTGCCTCTCATGCACATAATAGCAAAGCACTGTTACACATTCGTAAAATATCGAACAGGGATGGAATTCATAAGCGACAAAATAAGCGACAAATTATCAAAAGGTATATCCCAAAGATCCCAACAAAGATCCAAAAAAAGTAAAAACAAAAAAAGTAACCTCAAAAAAAGTAACCTCAAAAAAGCTACTGACAAAGCAATAAATCTTGTTCGCACAATCTATATCTTCGATAGACATGCCAGATCCGACAAGGATCTAGAAGAGCTTATTAATGCTGCCCGTGCGCTCGGCTGTGCCGACATCGCCCGTAACCTTGAAAATGAGCCCGCCAACCATATGACACCACAGATGTTTTGCGAAAATGCCATGTCCATCCTAAAAAAGGTTGACACCCATAAGAAACTGAAATTCAAGGTTCTTGACGAGAAAGAAATGGATAAGGAAGGGCTAAGGCTCGTTCTGGCCGTTGGTCAGAGCTCGTCGTCACATCCACGCTTCATGGCCGTTGAATACATCCAAAACAAAAAATATCCCACCATATGCCTGATTGGAAAGGGGGTCACATTCGATGCGGGCGGCCTCCGTCTCAAACCCGCTGTCGGGATGGTTGACATGAAACAAGATAAATCGGGGGCCGCTATTGTCGTTTCTATTTTACATCACTTATTGAAGTACCATGCCAACACGACTTGTCGACACGTAAACTTTGTGGGCCTCACACCACTCGTCGAGAATGTCATCAATGGAAAAGCCGTCAAACCAGGCGATATAGTCAAGGCCCATAATGGTAGTAATGTTGAGATATTAGATCCAGACGCTGAGGGGCGCCTCATTCTCGCAGACGCAATATCTTACAGCCATAAGTACTATAAGCCAGAATACATCATCGACTTTGCCACACTCACAGCGTTTGCGTCCATGATATGCTGTGACCTCTCTGCGGTTTATCACACACTCAGCGAGCCACTCGCTGCCATAGTAGGTGAGCTGGGAGAGGCCACCGGTGAAAGAGTGTGGCGACACCCACCATGGGCAGAATACAAAGTCAACACAATGTCCCCTGTAGCGGATATGCGCAACGCAAACTTTGAATGCACACGTTCTGGGTCATTCATGGGTGCAATGTTCATATCAAACTTCATCCCTGAAGATCTCAAGAACAAGTGGGTGCATTTTGACATATCAAACAATGATGTAAGGGGCATCCATTCGGGAAACTGCGCATTCTTGGGAATGCAGTTTGTCAAGAGGATTGTTGATGAACTGTTGACCCCGGAGGTGTCCTTGCAAAACCGGCGGACCAGTCATATCAGGACACGTACGAAGACTCGGAGGACACGTACTCAAGGGACACTGACTGGGAGGTCACGGACATTCGCACTGAGGGGGAGAATCAAGAAAATTACTCGCTCAAAGCATTGAGGAAATTCGGAGAGTTAAATTATGATTTTTATTGTTGTTGTTGTTCTTGTTGTTCTTGAAATTTTACTCATCCACCACCTGATTGTTTCGATCCTCGTCCTGCCCTGTAGTGGCTGCTGACGTCAATCCATCATCGAGAGTGAGATCAAGACGTGCTGATCCAACAACTGCTTTCTTTTTCGCGGGAACGCGGACGACACGGCGTTTAGGAGGGGGTTTTGAAACCGTTGTTGTATCAGGTGGTGTAAGCGAGGGTGACAGATGACGGGGTGACAGATGGCTCCCAGGATCTGTCGAATCATCTTGTATGGTCGTCCTTTCAGCTGATTGTTGTTGTTGAGTTGATACTTGAGTTGATACTTGAGTTCGATAAACCTTCAGCAAATCAATTATCTCCTCTTTCAAGTCATTCATTTCAGTAATCTGAGCCTCAAACCTTTCCGATTGGAGTTGCATATATGTATCCATTTGCTGGTTCACTTGTTTGTTGACAGTGCTAGGGATGAGTGCATCATACTTGTGACGTAGTGCTGTCTCAATGTATTCTCGCTGTTTCTTCATTTCACCTGTGATGTGATCCTGTGAGTTCACTCTAACTTCCTGCTTGATGTCTTGCCTAATATCATTCTTGATATCATTCTTCAATTCAAGTATATTTTTGCTGGTACTGGCACTATGTTGTGCTATCTGCTGCTGCAATGCATTGAGCTGCGCGAGTGTAGGAACATTCTGGTTTACCAGCGCACTATCATGTGTGTTCTGCTGATGGCCTGTTTGTTGTTTTTGGTCATTGGATTTGACTTGCATGGAGAGTGCATCTAGCCGCTGATTTTGAGTATTGATTGCCATCTGCATATCACGGATCGCCGTTGACATGGATGTGATAGCGGTCTGCAAGCCAAGCATACTTGACGGATACATATCCGTAATACTATAATGATTCGTAAGATTCCTAAGTTGAAAGAGTCTTTCAGAGAGCGGCTTATATCTGTTATCCTAATACAACTATACTCCCAACAAATATTCTACCAACCACCAACCAAAAAGATGTCTAATGAAATGCTGCGCATTTTCCTTGTTTCGGTGGTAGTGTTATGGGGAATAGCCCAGATTTTCATCGCTGCATTTTCATACAATATATCGAAGGAAGTCCGTGCTTTCCTGTTCGTTATCGGCATCATCTCTTTCATGGTCGCGACAGATCGGAATTTGTATCTACCTTTCTTAGGAAGGGCAGCGATTCCTGCCGAGGTACTCATTCGGGCAGCAGACGAAGGAAGCATTCCAGATCATAAGGAAGTGGTTCCAGGTGCCGAGAAAGTGGATGTTGCAATTGAGGGCGTCCCTCCTAGTTCGGTGATCGTATGGTGGGGAGGAAAACAGTCAGCGCAAAATGATGATAGTGCCCCTTATCCTCGCATTCTGAACTCTGGAATAACACGTGCGGATGCTAATGGCAAGGCAATCATAAAGGGCATCGTGTGCCCAAACAACAAGTCTTTGGGTCATCGATCATTGGGTCATCGATCACTGCATAAAATGCCACCACATATTCACTACCGATTTGCCGAAGGCCCCAGCATGCTCTCATCTGTACGGACAATAAATTTAGCAAGAGATTGCGCACAATGACACAAACAATGACACAAAAAGAATTACGTTAGAGTATGTGTAGTACATGGATCCTGTAAATAGTGTCAAGCCGTCATATGCTGCTCTACCAAAATCGAACGAATTTCAAACCTAATTGTCACTGGGAGCTCCTAAACCCTCCTACGAATACAGAAAGGACACGGAGTCCAGAGAGGACATGGAGGACATGGTCGACAGGGTTTCTTCTGGTCTTGACTTAGCAAACGCTTCCTTCCGAGATTTCTGAACACCAGCGGTGAGAATCCGATAGAAATCGGCGGGGAGAGGAGGAGCAAGGGGCACCGCCTCGAGAGAAGCAAGAATCTGCTTGGAAGCCGGAATCTTATCCAGCAGCTCGACGGAAGCAAGCGACGACTCATCCGGCTTGGGAGAAGCAAGAGGCGCTGGGTGGACCTTAGAGTTGGAGATACCCATTATCGAACGAGTTATCAACTAGCGCGAATAATATAGATATTGAAAATTGCTGCAGCTCACGAAAGCACCTAACCTGATTGATGTAAAGCATACAACAATCAATTAATTAATGATATGGTTAATGATATGGTCAATCAATCAATCTATCAATCAATCAACCATCAATCAATCAACCATCAATCAACAATCAATCAACAATCAATCAACAATCAATCAACAATCAATCAACCATCAATCAATCAACCATCAATCAATCAACCATCAAAGATATTGGGCAATATCACGAAATATCACGAAAAACAATGAATGAAATGAAGGACTTCGGACCTAAACGGCTGCTAATAAAAGCCTAATGAACACCTACTAAACACCAAAAAATTGATTTTGTCACATTTGCAAACAGGGAAAGCAACGAAAGCAACGAAAGAAATCATGAAACTTTACAATCCCAAACGGAAGTTAGATTCAATGCGCATACTAGCAAGGGTTATGATGAAACTTTTCCCGTCTGTCAAATACAAACAGAGCAATTCCAGACATATCAGGACCAAAGATGAGATCATGCGCTACTTCCAAATCATCCTTGGACCACAGGTATCAGGTGGACCTCCTTATCCGCAATGGGGCCAGTGCTGGGTGATTTATCTCAGCAAACTGCTGTCCTGGTGCAATGGCAAGGAAATCTCGCCGTTTGATGTATCGTCCTGCTTCTACGGTGCCAGGCGTTACAATGCCAATTTCAAGAAACTTGCCAAATTCGGCATTTATCCAAGGCTGGTAGATTCCACCATCCAGGCCCTGGTACAGCGTGTCCCAAAAGAGGATGTGCTGCCAGAGTCCATGCTTCATGAGCTCGGACTCTTGACACCATTGTCACCGGAGGAGGAGATGCTCTCGGATGAGCTCGGACTAACTCCATTGACAGAAGAAGAAGGGGATCTGCTTGCAGAGTTAATGCTGGATGATGTCTCGCTGCTGGTTTAAGGTAGCGGACTCTAGCGGACTCTAGCGGACTCTAGCGGACTCTTAGCGGCTTCGTTGCGGACTCTATGTTTGCGGAATGTTCAATGAATACTCAACAATGAATGCTCAACAACAACATCATATAACAATCAGGTGGTGGGGCCCACTTTAGACTCCTTTGGACTCTGTACTTGACTCTTTGCTTGACCCCTTGCTTGACTCTTTGCTTGACTCTTTGCTTGACTCTCTACTTGACTCTCTGCTGGTAATCATTTTTGGAATTATTGGAATTGAGCTTGAGTCCAGCTCAAGTTTGAGCGCATAATCCAGAGAAACATGTAATCTCCTGCCACCTTCTGCCTTTCGTATATTTGGCTTTCGTGGCATTTAATCTTCCTTCAATAATAGTACCGAACACTTTTTGTTCTTGTCATGAGCCAGTGTTTGGCGTTCTATGCTTCGCAGCTTTATCAATGGAGGGGCCTCCCCTGGAGGATATGAACATATTTTATCAATTGTTTTTGAATTGTCCCATTCAGTGAGAAAATGTGGTAAGAATGGACCATCCTCAGCCTTAAATGCTATATATCGATTTCTGGACACATTATTTAGCTGGAGCACTGCTTGCATGGACACGTGTATTGTCAGGTACTCTGGCCAATTGAGTTTTTGAAGGTCTACTCCTCTATGAAGTACTCCTTTGATATACTCTTCTGGAGATGAGTATTTGAAGAACGTCCGAAATTCATCAAGCCACAATCTTATGATAGGCGATTTCTTTGGGCAGGCAAGAAACCATGATTCCACCACCGGCCAATTTGGAATGGTCGTATTAGCATCTATGTAGAAACAAACGAGCTCTGTTCCTGGATTCTGTCCGAAGGATTCATGCACCCAGTCTAGGTTCTGTGTAAGGATGAATGAACAATCAATCCAAAATCCTCCATGTTCTGCAAGAATCTCGAGTCTGAGAAGATCAGTGTAGCGTGCCCAACTATCGATACCTTTGCTTTTCCTAGTGATTCCTCCTTTCATGTACTGTCTCGAGGTCTTCTCATCAAGAATGAATATCTTGTAATCGGGAAGAAACTTCCTCCAAGTGTTCAGGCATGCATTTACGATTGCAACCTCATCTTCGTTAGTGTCACTGCTGCTCTGCCAAAACGTCCAAATATTTTTTGGGATGTCTTGAATGTCATCAACGTCTTGATGAATGTCTTGATGATCGTTGTCAACGTCGTCAATGTCTTCATAAGCGTCATCGATGTCTTGAACGTCGTCTACCTTGTCTACGTGTTCTACGTCTTCTACCTTTTCTACCCCTTCTACCTTTTCTACCCCTTCTACCCCTTTTATTGGGGATATGAAACCCCCTTGCGATCTAAGCTCATTCCCATTGATCATCTTAATCTGTAACCATGTAGTTATGCACACTACAAGAATCGCAAGTGATGCCAAACCGATGGCTACATACCAAACAAGTATTTTCATCATATTCTTGTTTATTATATAGTTAAGTTTAGTTAAGTGCGTGTATTGAGGTAAATTAGCTATGGCGTCTTCAGATGATACTTGCATATACCAAGCATGGGGTACTTTGACATGCAGTGCTAACAAAAGGAATCGAAGTGTCGAAATGTTCATGGATGTTCAAGAAATTGAAGAGAATCAAGTGAGCCAAGAGGATGATGATATTTCGTCCATGCTGACAAAGACTGTGGATAACCACCACACGAAGTACACGTGCATTGGTCAAAACGCAATGATCAGTGGAAGTGACATTGGTATCTTGCAAAGTGATCACGAAGCATACAAACTTTCGGATGTTGAGGGTATCCATGATTTGACAACGTGTGTTAAAAAGTGTAACGAGAACCCAGCATGTGCATCGGCGCAAGTTAGCGGAGATACATGCATGCTTTTCAAAAATAATGTACCATGGTCATCATTAAGTCATCTCAATGAGCAAGGTAATTTTGATGACCGCGACTATTACATGAAGCGCAAACCCATGCCAATTAAGATGGCGTTCGATGTTTCAAAATTGAAGTGCCATGACAAGGGTATGATTTACAAAGGAATTCGGGGCATCCGAGAAAAAGATTACGCAAGTCATCAAATTGGTCCTGACTATACGAATATCAAAGACATTAATGAATGCGCACGGAAATGCGAGGCGGATCCAGTGTGTGCGGGTGCGCACATCCTTCAGGCGTATGGTCCAACCAAAGGCGTTTGTAAACTATTCAAAAAAGATGTGCCTTGGAATACGAAAAGCGAGAACAACCAGGAGTATTACATCAAAATGTTACCTAATTAGACTCGATGTTGCGAGACTCAATGTTGCGAGACTCAATGTTGCGAGACTCAATGTTGCTAGACTCAATGTTGCTAGACTCGATTTCTGTTCAGGTCTATCTGTCATTTGCCACACTTTGCAAAGTGTTGTGACCAGGGCATCTCGGCATTCCCACCCTCCACAGCAGCCTTCCACGCATCATCATCCCTAGCCTTCAGCCGGTAAACCACATGGGCAAGGATCAGCCGGCACTTTTTCAGAAGTGCTTCATGCGTACCAGTCGTGTCATCGAAGTCGTCGCGCAGCTCGGTAACTGTCAAGTTCTTTAGAAGTGGCAAGGGGACCGCGATGAGCTGGTCGACCCAGATCTTTCCATTGCTTTCAGGCTCTTTGAAGCTCACGTTTGTCTCAAATTCAAGAAACTTCCACTTTCGGTGGGTGGTGATGTCCACTCGGGCAGCATACAACAGAGCACGCAGGTTTACCAACACGATCATCAGAAGGCCATCTGTGTCTGTGATCGAAGGGTGAGCAAGAAGTTGCCTGCTTGTCTCTATAACTTTATACCATGTCTTTGATCGGACAGCTTGCTCCTCTTCCTTTGACTTGCCCACAAGTTCATCTTCAATGGATGCATGGGCAAGCAACACAGGTCCGGCCAGTTGCCAAACTTTCTCCAAGGGAAACACAATGGAATCAGAGAACGGTTCCATGAAAGCGCGTATTTTTGTTCATTGTTCATAAGTGATTCATAAGTGAGCACAAAATATACCTTTATAAGATCTGGTTCACAAAGCTTTTTCACAAAGCTTTATGGGCAGAATTGAGGTCTATCAGAATGTGTCGGTGCAAAGCTGTCTTACACTGCCGCGCACACAGTTTGATGAACACTGTTACTTAAAATGTTACCTAATTAGACTCGATGTTTGGTAGAATCGATTTCTGTTCACCTCTTTTTCTGTTTCTTCTTCTGTTTCTGTAACACGACGAGATTGCTTGACAGTTTTCCGGGATACATTTCGTTCATCTCGGTGATACACGCGTTCAAGAGAGCATATACGTGGGGGTTTTTGCGGATTCGTGGGTCGTCTCGAAACTGTTTTTCTGCTGACTTCAATGGGCACGTCAGGGTGTCTTTTGCGATAAACATTGAGATTGAATCTGAAATAATACCATGCATTTTCCGCTGAGCAGCCAATGACCGTGGCCATTGCTCTGTCTAAGTGTGCCACCACATTGTCTCTAACCTCGCTCGAAATACCACGTGGAACATCACGCATAATTCTCGCACGAACACCCTGTATCACGTCTGTGCCCATGCACGCTGATGTACTTCTACCATCCGTCATACTTCTACCATCCGTCATACTTCTACCATCCGTCATACTTCTACCATCCGTCATTTATGAAGCCGATGTTTGTCCAAGGATTTGTCAAAGGAAGACAAAAAAAGCAATTTATCACGATTATCAACAACACTGCACAAACTCATGGACAATATAGTTCATGATAGAGGGTGAGCAACTTGAGGAAGTACCTATTGTTGTGTGGTCACAGGAAATACGCAATCAGTACATGGTCTCTATCCGACATTCGACACACTCCTCCCTTATCAAAATGTTGTGGCCTGGGCGTCTCAGCATGCCTAGGACAGCATACTTCACTTCACATTCACGTGGAGCTTCATTGTGCTGTAGTCCGCCCCCGTTGCCCCCATCTTGCAAGTTAGCAACATGACAAAGGTCACAATGCCCGTCGCCGACATGTCCTTGCTGAGCGGCATGCTAGATAAGCTCACCGTGTAGTTATCATTATCATCTTCTTTGAAGCTGCCGCTGTCGCTGCCGCTGCCGGCCATAAATGCGCGGATCGGCTCGATGATGAAGGCAAACTCGCGCTTGGGCAAGCTGATCCGGAAGGGACGTATGATGGCTGTCTTGGTCCGGAAGTGCGTTTGGATCAACTTGGCATCACTGAAGACACCGATTTGCATCAGGCACAGGTCGAACGACACCGTCTCCTCCTGGGTAATCATGGGCCGCCCCACCCCGATCCGGAGAGCTCCACACGACATCATTTTATCCAACAATAGGTGATCGTAGCAGTGGTGGATGATGGTTCCGTACGGAAGCATGACCCGCATCATTTTGGATGATGAATCAATTGCGCGGGTCAAGGACTCCATGGCCATGGCTGTTGGCGCGGTGGCAGCTGCACCACTGTTGCTCTTGTTAGCGCTGAAGATAACGTCTGCAAGATCGTCCACAAGGGAGTCAAGCAGTTCAACTCGCTTTTTGTATCGCTCCTTGTCATGGCTGCGGCTGGAGTGCTCCGACAGCTCACGGATTTGCAAAGCGACAGACACCGGGGCACGAGCCCACAGGAATGCATATGCTCGGGGGTACTTTTTGATCCACTCATCGCTGCAGAGGATCGTCCGAAGGTCTCCAGGGTTGGCGATGGAGTACTTCATCAGGCAGATGACAATCTGCTCGTCGAAGTTCCTCATAGCATTGTCCCACGAAGCCAGGGAGAATACGTACGTATTCTGAAGCTTGGCACAGTGCTCCGCAATAGCCCGGAACATCGCCAAATCCTTCCTGTCAATGGCGATGAGAAGTAGTTCCTCACGGATATACTGGTAGACAGCATCGCTCACGTCCACATGATTACACGACGCTGACAGATGCTCCATGACCTTCTTGATGTTTCCTGCTTTAGCGTATTCAATGACATGATGGATTGTATCCATGGTTGTTTGTAGTTGTCGTGGTTGTTGTGACGATATCTGACGCTATGACAATAACTATATATGTTGACACTATGTCGCCAATGGGTTGAGGATTATGTTGACTATGCTGACTATGATGACTATGTTGACGACACTGAGGACAAAGGGGTGAGGAATCAATTTTTAATTATTTATTCTAGTACATAGAATGCAGTACTCCTATAATACATAGAATGCAGTACTCTTATAATACATAGAATGCAGTACTCCTATAATACATAGAATGCAGTACTCCTATAATACATAGAATGAAGTACTCCTCTAATAGTTTCAACAATAAATAAAATGAATTCCTCTTGGCTCAGTATACCATCCTAGTACGCCGGCACTTGGCCTGGCGTGGATTATGGAATGTCACGGTATTTTTGTCACGGTATTTTTCAGATAATTCAGATAAGGCCAGCGACCACCTGAGTTTTTTATTATGCAGGTATTACTTCTGCAGCCACCATTCACTCTTTTTTCGGGCGGAGCATTCAACTGAGCGGTCCCAGCTGCTCATATGCAACAGGGCCCCTCTATGCGTTTAGTACGTGATATCGACCTTCCGATCCCGATTAGCAGTAGCAACGTGCACCCGCATCGACAACGGAACTCAAATCTATGATGGGTGCAGACTTGTGTGGCACACGACCGGTGGAGTACATTATCTCCGACCTTGCCGAGTGTGCCTTCAGGTCCTTGAATCCTAAGTAGCAGTGAATCCAACGAAATCCTTCTCTGGGCTCGTACTTGCTGGGATAAAACATGAGATTGTGAACGCCGACCTCGGTGTACCCGCACCATGCATCGCCGAGCGCGTTCTGGATGTCGTTGGCTTGCGCCACACTTAAGCGCCATTTAGGGTTAGAAATGTGTTGGCTTACCATGTTTGCAAACATCTCACACGTCTTGGATCGCGATGCGCGGATGGATGCGCACAGCGCCCGCACAATGGCATCCGGAGTAGGTTCGTAGCCACTGATGAGCTGGATCGCCTCAAGCGGAATGGGAACACCCACGTGGTTTCCAGCGAGCTTCCAGCAACTCCCACAGAGGTCGCTCGTGCCGTACAGCTGCCCGACCGATTTCATGCAGCAGCTGCAATGGTTGCGCAAGTTGATTTTTTTCCAGATTGTAGGTGTTGCATCGAAGTATGTTGCTGCGGCCTCGACACTGTAAAGGGGCGACAGCTTCGATGCATTTCTAGCTCCAGGAATCTGACTTTCTGCATACATGAAGCTCAGTAGACCCGCTGTACCGGCACGATTCACCGTTTCAGGGCAATTGCTTAGATCGATGATGCTCTTGTCTGGCTCAATTTCAAACATATGTGAGATCATCTGAAGACCCGTCGATAGCACAAAACGGTGACCAAACAGAGAACCGTCTGGGAACACCATCATGACGTCGGAGAATGGAACATTTGTACGTTCGCCGAAGACATCCACAGCAGCGGATGCGTTGCTCGATTGCATGTCGTTGGTGGACGGTTAAGCGGTCTATGAAGATCTATTTGAAGAACTGTGAAGACCTTCTCTGTATACAATATCCATGTTAACTTTCAATTTTTGTGAAGTCGACTGAACGGAAACTGACTTAAATCAATTGTCCTCTCCGATGAGTAATGATGTGTTACATTCGACTTTCCATAACATGGAAACTTCAGTGACATTTGAAGACTATGAAGCCTCCTTTATTAAATTCAAAGATGATGTACGAATGTGGATGGAAATCAACAACACAATTCGCCAGCTACAAGGCCAAATTCGTGAAAGACAGAAGCATAAGAATCAGCTCACTGAAAAGATAACTGCATTTATGAAAAAATACGACTATGAAGAGTTAAAAATTAACGATGGACGCCTCCTTGTGTATAAGACGTCGTATGTACAGACACCCCTATCTCAATCTATTGTCCGCAAGCGTGTTGAGAGTTTGCTTCAAACTGAAGTACCGGAGAAGTCAGCGGAAATGTCAGCAGTCGTCTTCCAGCGCGAACGAATGCCCAAGCCGCGCTTGAGTTTGCGCCGTGTCAAAGTATCTTAGAGTATCTTAGAGTATCTTAGAGTATCTTAAATTATCTTAGATTATCTTAGGAGCCATATTGTGCAGCCGTACTATAAGCAAGCCCAGTACGTGATTCCGCCAATGATTCCGCCAGCGTTGTGCCCGTAATGATACACCCTTAAATCAATTTGTAAAACAAACTTAAGGTTTAGTTAATACGGGCACAACGCGGCGTAGGACCATTCGAGTATGTGCTCCCTCAATACCTAGTGAGTCGAGTCGGAGGGGAGTCAGATGGGGAGTCAGAGGGGAGTCGGAGTCGAAGGGGGCGATAACAGATCCCTTCAAGATTAAGTACCAAGTAGCGAAAAGGTGTGTCTAAGGTATGTGACACCAAAGCCATTGTTTGTTGTATATTCCTACCAAATTACTTATCAATGACATCACTAAAGCGAATCGAAAAAAAACTCAAACTACTCAGGATTGCACCTAGAGAGCCAGAAATGAAGCGTGACATGCAATTCACTCTAGGAACCATTACCACATTCACGTTTACCATGATAATTGCTGCATTAATGTTTACACCCGGTTTTATTGTGGTGGTCAGGTCTACCGGGCTTAGTGAACCGCGCAGCGCAGAACCAGATTTGACAGAGAAGCGAGAAATCGCTTGGTGGTGGACACTTACGGGGTATATCCTGATGGCCACTGGTATTTTAGTAGGTGTTGTCTTTGGGGCCAGTATTCTGCGTGAATGGATGTCGATGAGACCAGCATAAAAAGTCAGGTAGAATCTATTATTAGAGGAGGGTAACTCGCATATTAAACAAATGCCACCCGCTAAAGTCGCTGATTGTGATGTGCATGTCAATACTGACAATGTTAACAGTACAACCGATCCAAATGGATGTGGCAATACATACATGCGTTCAATGGACATGCGGCAGATTATGGATAGATTTGCGCTGAGGTATGAGCTGAATGCTGGTGTTGTCAAGCACATTATGAACCAGGTACTGCCCGAGGCGTGTATAACACATGACGAGGTCGCCAGACGCATCGCACAGCTCCTAGCCTCAAAAGAGTCTCTTGCTGTTCTGCAATCAAGACCTCAGATCAAGCAACGCACACCCCCGTGGTATGAGGCTCGCATGGAGATGATTACAGCCAGTGATATTGCACAAGCGCTCGGACACGGGAAGTTTGGCACACAAAAGCAATTCTTCTGGAAGAAATGTATACCCGAGCCATCTGACGCTTTTGCGTCTCTCGCTAATTGCCCTCCAATCAAATGGGGTGTCATGTTCGAGGACGTTGCCTATAAGCTTTACAGCCACACAAACTGTGTGAAGGTTCACGACTTTGGATTGCTGCGTCATCCTTCAATCCGGCATCTTGGCGCCTCTCCTGATGGCATCAGCGAGCTGGGAGTCATGCTTGAAATCAAGTGCCCATACCGTCGTCAGATTACGGGAGAAGTTCCATTGCAATACTTTTACCAGATTCAAGGGCAGCTCGAGGTCTGCGGTCTGCAGGAATGCGATTACTTGGAGGTGGGATTCGTGGAGATGTCTCGATTGGAATTCTACGAATCGCCTACACGTTATGAGAATCATGGCATCATCGCTGAGTTCATCGACCGAACCAGCCACGCATCATCATACGAATACAGCGGCGTTGATTGGTTTGATGTAGAGCTTCATGGATTTGAGCAATCTGCGAGAGATACAGCTGTGACAACGCAACGTGACCTAAGGTTTCACTATTGGCGTGTGGATAAGTACAGCTGTGTCCGCATCACACGCGATGATGGCTTCATCAAGACCATGTTGGACTCCGTTGAAAAGATATGGGCACGTGTCGAGGCATATCGAGCAGATGGTTCCCTCATGCAGCGGGAAATTGGGCTTCCACCCACACCAGGAGAGAGAAAGCCGCGTGCTAGGAATCCATCTTCCATGATTGCTGACATTCAAGAGTACGCTTTTCAAGATGTGCCATCGTCGGTGCCATCTGAAGTTAATGGCAATAATTTAAAAACAAGCAGCAGTGTTTTAGAAAATAGAGGCACCACGGCCTCTAATAATAATGATTCTTACATGTTCATATCTTGATTCTCAACAATAGACCAATATAATAATATCATTGCTCTACAGCAACAACAACAGACCTTCTGACCTCTCCGCGTTTTGGTCTGACTGTAAGAATGGAGTCGCTATCATATGAAATTAACGAAATGGGTGGTGTCATCATCTACGTGAACGGACAGTACTACCGTGGCAGCTACACTGACGCGTCAGAAACGCCGGCACGCAACGCACACAGGGCACTGAAGTACCTGAAATCGATTGCAACCATCGCCGATAGCTTCACCGCAATATCGGTTCAAGAATATGACATGATTATGTCCGTCATCCACGATGCGACTGCGGAACTCAAGAGGATGTTACTTCGAAGATGCAATCAGTACCCGCCATCGAGGGAAGGCTTGCATGCGTAAGACAAGAAGGAACATGATGATGCATACAACACCCAAGCATGCTATGATCATGGTGAAATTTGAGACGGCCACCGACTGATGTACCGTTATAGAACCGCATGAATAGTCTTTTGTGTACATGTCAGAAGGATCTATTCTGATGCACTTTTGTGGAGTTGATGCTGCGAGCTTTTTCAGAGCTTCCTTGGTCACATTGTCATTGCGGATGCCCTGCATATGAATAAATGCGTACTCATAGTTTGGAGACCATGAAACATACATGACTGGAACACCTTTGAGGTCGGCAGGTGTCACATCACGAACTCGATAATAAGGACCCACCCTGTTGGTATATATTCGGACATTATAAAGTGAATCCGGTCCAGGTGCTTTACTGTAGGCGGCAACTGTGGTTCCTTCAAAAGCCGATGTACCTGATACACCTGCTGAGTCTGAGGATTTGCTACTGTTTCCCGTGTAATTGTTGAGGCTGTTTGACACCAATCCTGCCCAGAGATCCATTATATTATTATACTTGTACTCAGGAGAAGGTATATTAATATAACAAGTTTCTTAGTGGTAACACTAACATCTTTGTCAAATGGGCCTTTCCCACCGGGTGCAACAACCAGCGTTGTGCCCGTATTAACTAAACCTAAAGTTTGTTTTACAAAGTATTATTACGGGCACAACGCTGCTGATGACGCATCACCAGGAGGAAAGCAACCGCATCCTGGACAAGTTGGATGCATCCCACAAGGAGATGGTGCATAACCTGGAGGAAAACAACCGCATCCTGGACAAGTTGGATGCATCCCACAAGGAGATGATGCATAACCTGGAGGAAAACAACCGCATCCTGGACAAGTTGGATGCATCCCGCAAGGAGGAGAAGCTCATCTACGAGAGGGTGACCACCCTGGACAACTACAGGTGGAATGGCGACAATTGCTTGGAATACTGCGTAAGCGACATAGTGGACAACGTGATGAGGGGCCACGGGTTCTTGCTAGAGTGCCGGGAGCACAACCGGAAGATATGGGACAAGTACGGCAGTGAGGTGGCGGAGTTAGACGGACTGCTCGTGTACGAGCACGAAATCACCCAGAAGAAAGTGCTTGTGATGGTTGAGGCCAAGTCCAACATGATCCGCTGTGAGTTTGAGAAGGTGTACAAGACCAAGGAGGTCTTTGAGAATGCCATTAAGGAGGGGGCAAAAGGTGACAGTGGGGAGTAATCAAATACAAGAGGCAGTGTGGAGACCTGATGGAACTGGTCGATTACAACGTGCACGTGGCAGTTGGCTCGCCTGGGATGCTGCCTCACGACATCGTAGATGAGGCGAAGGAGCAGGGGTTCCTTGTTGTGCAGCGCAGTAATGATTCTTACTTCGCCATTAATGGGGCAGAGTGGATGCAGTAGCCGATTTGCTACTGTTTCCTGTGTAATTGTTGAGGCTGTTTTTGAGGCTGTTTGACACCAATCCTGCCCAGAGATCCATTATATCATTATACTTGTACAGAGAAGGTATATGCATATAAATTATAACAAGTTTCTTAGTCACGGAGCTTTGATAAAGACTCTCTAGACTCTTATTAGTCGTATTCAAGAAGATGTCGGTGGCAGTTTCACGTCAGTTGTCACAGCAGCGTGAAGATATGCTGCGTACATGTGCATCGCATCTAACCGCCAAACAACAGACTCGTTTCCTGAAGATATTCAGCGAACCCTTCTTCCTGCTTGATACCGAGATTCTTAGGTCATGGACTACTAATGGACCACGCTTCGTCTTCATGATCAATGGGTCCAAAGAAGATATACACAAGGTCGTTATCAAATCGAATGGTTCAATCGACTGTTCATGCTTCGATTCCAAAATTCATTGTAAGAGGCATCACTGTGTATGCAAGCATATATGTTTCCTACTCTACAGGGTGTTACAATTGCCAGAGGATAGACCATTTGAATTCTTGCACACAGTGGAACAAGACAATGATAGAACGCTTTCTGCAGAACAGATGAATTACATCAATAATTCATCACATCTGATAAGACACTCTGCAGAAGAATCATATGCTGGAGATGCCGGAGGTCCAGAAAGTTCCAGAGGTCCAGGAAGTTCTAGAGGTCCAGAAAGTTCCAGAGGTGCAGGAAGTTCCATAGGAACTCGTCAGACATCACAATCAAGCATACGTACAGGCAATCATGGCAATTGGTCAATGACAAGACTCCCACATCATGATAATCAGGAGAATCAGGGGAACCAGGAGGACCCTGATTTGAGCCCTAATGATTATGTGGCTCGTCTAGCGACGATAAGACGAGATAGGACAACAATACGAAATATGTTTACAATCATTCGGAAACAACCATGCGATGACTGTCCTATATGCCTGTTGTCTTGTGATGATCTAACGAACTTAACGAACTTGGTGTCATGCCCCAATTGTGAGATAAATTTACACTTGGGTTGTGCGATGAAATGGATGCATTTTGCTCCAAGGAAGAATTGTGTATATTGCCGATCCACAATCTGGTCAAGCTTCTTCGAGTAAAATCCACCATCAATTAATTTTTGTCAAGTAGTTGTCAAGTAGTTGTCAAGTAGTTGTCAAGTAGTTGTCAAGTAGTTGTTCAACAATAAATTCAGGACACGCGTGAGTTGAGTATATATGCGCCCATATTCCTGTCCAATCTTTTGTGCATGTGAGAATGTAGACATAAGCACGCCTTCTGTGTTGTTTCGATTTGAGTACGCAAAAAAATATGATGCTTTCTTTTACAGATGCTCCAACAGTGCCTAAAAATCATCAAGCAGTAATGATGGCAGCACCCCTTAAGGTGATGCTTTTTGGAACGCATCCAAGACAGTTTAATGGCTACTCCAAAGTTGTTTACGAGTTGTCGAAAGAGTTGGCAACGCGCAACCGCATCCAGTTGTCTATTTTTGGGTTTCAGAATTTTCATGAACATACATCACATCGTGCCGATCTACCTGACAGTGTTGATGTATATGATGCATCAGCCAACGAGAGCCCCAAATCGCAAGGGTTCGGCCTTGATGCCATCGTGGATGTTGTCACATTGAAGCGCCCCGATGTCATCGTTATTTACAACGATACACTTGTAATATCCATGGTTCTGGAAAAACTCAAAGGAATCGAAAACAAATGGTTCAAAATTGTACTGTATATCGACCAAGTGTACCTCTCACAAAAAAAAGAATATATCAAATTCATGAATGTGCATGCAGATGCCGCTCTCCTATTTACACCCTCTTGGAAGGACTGCATTGTTAAGCAAGGTCTAGATCTTCCCTGTGATGTACTTGAGCATGGCATCAACCCCAAAGTGTATTACCCCGTCCCCAAAGCCCTTGCGCGAAAGTACTTTGGACTTTCTAACGATGATTTCATCGTGCTTAACCTCAATCGTAACCAACCTCGCAAACGCTGGGACATCTGCATCAAGGCATTTGCCCAGATTGTAGCAAGTCAGCACTCAGCTGAATCAGAAGAATCACCGATTTGTCTCCAGACGAGTAAATCAAAGGGGATGATTAAGTTCGTCATTGGAACGAGTCTCAAGGGATCATGGGACCTCCTGGAGATCTATGAACGAGAGCTCCATAAACGGGGTGTGACTATAGAAGTGGGTATGAAACATCTCATCATCATTAACAACCCACAGAAGTTTACTGATGAGGAAGTAAACATCCTGTACAATGTTGCCGATTGTGGAATCAACACTGCTGATGGTGAAGGTGTTGGTCTGTGCTCAGTGGAGCCAGCGGCGATTGGCATTCCTCAAATCGTTCCTCGTCTAGGTGGATTCCTGGATTTTTTTGACGACTCATGTTCACTCATGGTGGAGCCATGCATGGCGTATTATGTCGACAACTCACGTGACCTTGTTGGTGGAGAGGCACTTCTATGTGACTACACCGATTTCGCGGATGCAATTGAACAATACTACCTCGAACCAAAACTGAGAGAAATGCATGGTGCCGCATCCAGACAGAAAATCCTTAAGTCTCATCTTTGGAAGGACATCGCTGAACATTTTGTTGATTACATGGAAGCCATCAGCGGGCGCACATCTCCTAGCACCATAGCCGCGATCGACAACGTAAACAATGTAAATGACGTCGTTCAAGAGCCCGCACATAACATTATGGAAAACAATGGTGGTGATGATGATGATGATGACGACATTGCCTTTACGCCATTGTTGGAGCACAATCTTCCTACTATTCCAGAATCCATTGAGGATGAAACATCAACTACTCAATCCTGCTCTGTTGAAGATGACGATAAATCAGAAGGGAGTGCCATGAGTTCGGCCATGAATGCCATTGTCCCTGCTGAAGTCACCGAATTTCCTTGTGTCTCTGAGGTCCCTGAAGTCACCGAAGTTCCTTGTGTCACTGAAGTCACCGAAGTCCCTGAAGTCGCCGAAGTTCCTTGTGTCAATGAAGTCGCCGAAGTTCCTTGTGTCAATGAAGTCACCGAAGTTCCTTGTGTCAATGAAGTCGCCGAAGTTCCTTGTGTCAATGAAGTCACCGAAGTTCCTTGTGTCAATGACATGTCAAAAACACCATCATCTGGTGCCAAATTGCCATCATCATGCCTTACAGACCAGTCTCCTATGTTTATTGATGAAAGTGGTGTTACCAGTAGCAATAAGGAATGCAGAACAAAAGCTTCTGCAAGAAAAGCTATGAAGAAAGAGATGAAAAAAGAGCTTAAGAGAAAGCAAATGGAAGAGCTCATTCAGCTTCGATCACAGATTGACAGCCTCATCACAAGACTAGTGTAAGCATTTTAAAAACAAAATGCATTAAGGAAAAAATGTACAAATGTTTAAACTAGGGTAATATTGAAAGTAGTACACATTTATTATGACAAAGGTTCATCTAAGAACATGCTTGGTTTTCTAGATATATACAACATTGAAAAATGCATTATTGGATTCCTAAAGGATCATGATCATCCCATGGAAGTCTTAGTGCGGGAACACGGACTAAATGCTGGGAACACGGTTATGACACATATTATGTTCCCACAAATAACACCTGTGTCGACAGGTAACTTAGAAACTACTAATAAAAGCCTACGATGGAGCACATTATCTGGAACTAACTTGGAAATATTTACTGATAGAGCAGGTATGGTCAACCAGGTAATAATAGACATAATCTTAAGCGATTGGTGGCTCATTGACACAATACTTCAAAAATACTCAACATGTTCCATATGGTATGATGACAACAAAAAACAAGTAATTGTTAAATGGCATTATAATCAGGATGACGCTTTATCGTTTCTAAATTATATTGACGCTTTACATTTTGGAGGACCCATAATTGGTATCGAACGTATTGCTGATAACATTATAGAGACCATTCTCAAACATTGATTTCTTAACTGCTTAACAGAATTCTTACAACATTTGTAGCCCATACTGGTTTTCAAGCATATTATTGAGAGCAGCGTTGGCACCGTAATTGAATTACACAGAAAATGGTAACCAGGAAAACACAGCTCGTCATTAGATGTAGTAGTTATTTAGATGTAGTAGTTATTGTACAACACATTTTTGGGGGTTCTCGCTGACGCAGGACCCAGAGTTCTGATGGTCCTCTCTGACGCAGGACCCAGAGTTCTGAGGGTCCTCTCTGACGCAGGACCCAGAGTTCTGAGGGTCCTCTCTGACGCAGGACCCAGAGTTCTGAGGGTCCTCTCTGACGCAGCACCCAGAGTTCTGAGGGTCCTCTCTGACGCAGGACCCAGAGTTCTGAGGGTCCTCTCTGACGCAGGACCCAGAGTTTTTGCCGACCATACAAAAGACATTATATTTCTTGCAATTTTTAAGAATTTGGGATTCCTTTTTTCCGGTGTCGGATGAAGGAAATTGCTTATTATTTCAATTATTTCATTCGCATATTTGCCAAATGCATTTTGAATTTTTTGTGATATATTTCCAATGACCTTACTGTGATAATTTAAAGTGTAATTTCCTGTGAACGGTGATTCATGCAATAATTCTCGGTCGTTTAAAGCAAAATGTTTACCTTCTGTAAACATGTTAAACAAAACCGTCCCAACACTGTATAAGTCAGATTCCCTTGATATTTTGGCATTCTTATTACTGATTAGTGTACTATCCATAAAAAGTGGAGTACCTGTGTTTTCGCATTGAAAACCTTCTTGAAATCTATTTGTTTGTATATAGCCGAGATCACATGATATGCCAAAATCAGAAAGTTTCAATATATAACTATCTTTGTCTTTGTCTTTTTTGAATAACAATATGTTTGCAGGCTTTATATCACCATGTATAATACCATGCTTGTGTAAGCAAGACACTGCGTCTAATAATTGAAATCCGAACAATATAACTTGATTAATCACTTCACTTGTAAAGGGTTTGTTTTTATTTATGTATTGTTCTAATGTCATTTCAGCTAATTCCATATATATGTAGCCTTTCCTCGCTGGAAACATTCTTATATGCATTCTAACAGCCGATGACTCTGAACATTCCCCACGGTCTTGAAGAATATTTATCTTATCTAGCATTGCTCCCTCCCTTTGATATGCTTTTCTATCAGTTGTTACCTTCACTGCAAGAGAAGTTATTGTTCCATCTTTTACATTTTTTTCATTTAGCAAATAAACTTTACCATAGAACCCTTCTCCAATACATTGATTTATTGTACCTCCTCTAATTTCTAAGAACAGCCTGTCGTCCTCGTCGATATTACAATTTGTCTGAGAAGAATCTGACGCACTTGTATCCATATACCACTCCCGACTGTCTCCACCACCATTGACATTCCGTTTTCTCTTTGTTCGAGATAATAACCGGGAATCAGGGGGGAATTTATTTCGTGAAATTAGAATTTTACTTTTTCGCTTCCTACTCTTTTTTAGAATTGCTGTTCGTTTTTTTGTTTTCTGAACGTTACTTTTTTGTCTTCTTTTTGTTTTTACGGGCATTTTATATGTCGTCGTCGTGTATTTAGTGTTTAGAAGATATAAATTAAAAGGCCTATGCGAAGGATATAGAACTTGATCGGTAAGTAAACCTTCTTCCAGGCCGTATATTTCTATATACGGGCTTTTTTCTATGTATTGTTCTAATGTCATGTTAGCTAATTCCATAAATATGTAGCATCTCTTTCCAGAACAGTATCTACCCAACTTTTCAACAGCAGACCTAACTGAAGATCATTTATTTTCTCAAGCATTTCGCCCTCCGTTTGATATTCCTCTAACGCAGCTGTGAATTCGTCTTTGGTCATTGGTCAAAGTCGCAGGCGTTTTTCTTTGGTATTGTTGGTATTGGTATTTCGTGTATTTCCTCTGATTGTTGCCAAGCTTCCATTCCGATTTTGACAATATACAGTGTTTATTGCATATTTGCATATTATTGCATATTACAACATGTTCAAGTAGACTTCAAGTAGAGTCTCACCTTACGGCCTAATGAAACACAACCAATCATTGGCACAATATGGCCCCTTCAAATCGTAAAGACAAGCGCGAAATGGTGAGCGGCAGACTGGGCACTGATGATGGATCATATTGTCATCATTGGATCTTAGTTGATTGGATCGAACTTGATAGCATCTCTGAGTTTCAGAGCAGTGTGTGTGTAGAACATGCCCACACACCAACAATGTGGACTCAAAATAGTAATCTGGCCCAACATTTGTAAACTCAATGCAGATGGGGCAAATGTCCTCCATGTAGCTGCACACATCTGTTGCAAGTTCCACAAATTTGCCATGTCGACCATCAGCATGAATATTTGGCAAAATCTGTGATTTTCGATTCATAAGCTCCAACAATGATGTCCATTCGAGGGCCGCTTCACAAATAGAGTCATATAGATTTCCGAGCTCTAGCAACGCCTCCTTTGTAGGTGCATCGCTTGGTACTCGATCGTCATAGGCCTGCCTCCGCTTCAGATTATGCTTAGAAACAATGCTCTCGAGAGTCTGTTGTAAACTGGTGACTTGATAGATCATGTATTTGTCAATGCCCTGCTCCTTGTCCAATTCCTCTTCTCGTTGCATGAGCTTTGGGATGATCATCGATGCAGCCTTGTAATTTATGATGTTGATGACAACACAGCTCCAGCCATTATGATTGCACTTATCAATGTGTCGCATGTACGTTTCTTCAAGTTTACTCAGCGTATCTGGTTCGATGATGTCTTCACTACATTCACTCATGAGGACGCGGAAGTCGACCAATTCAACTTGCATGTTGCTGCGCTGCATGGGCTTGATAAACGTTGTCGATGCCGATAAGCGTTCGATCAAAGAAGGAACGACCATGGGGTTGGCGTGTTCCTTTAGTAGCAGCATAGCATGGTCATCGAAGAATAAATCTGGGTATCGAGTGATGAAGTTAGACTGGACTGCTTCCCATATAGACCTCATGATAACAGATACTCTTCTCGATGATGACACTGTGAGGCGGATTTGATGAACAATTGACGGCGCGACCTTTTTAAACATTGTGTGTTTGTCATCCTCCTTGTCATCCTCCTTGTCATCCTCCTTTTCATCCTCCTTGTCATCCTCCTTATTGTCATTCGTGTCATTGTCGTTGTCATTGTCGAAGCAGGTTGACTGAGAAGAGGGAGGCTGATCCACATCTTCATCAACTTGCATCGCAAGGTCTACGAGGTCGCAGTAAAGCTTGCTTGCCACAGCAACATTTTGTCGTTCGGATTTGGCCATCTTTGGATGAACGAAATGATTACACAGTGCTGCGCATCGTTTAATTATGGTCTCAATCTCCTCAATCTCAATATCATATTTGTCAGCAAGTACCGAGGGCAACACTGACATTGCTGCTGTGATACGGGCTCCAACACTGAACGAATCATGTGCTATTCAATCATCAGACTACGACAACAATGTCAACTACAACAGTCAGATAACGATACAGAATCCGACTACACGAAATTAGACAAATCTAATATTATTATAGAATTCTTCTTGCATTTTAAAATAAGAAAAAAACATGCATACCCTCCAAATACCGTACAACCCTACAAAACCAAAACGCAGAGAACACTACAAAGGGGTGGCAAGTGGAGTTATCCTACGAATGCCACGGAACTGACGGAACTGAATGCATACATCTGTACTGGCTTCATTCTCCTTCTTTGCGATTATGAACAGAGATGCGACTTGGGTGATTTTGTTGACTCTGTTGACTCTGATGACTCGATCGACTCGATTGACTCGATTGACTCGGTCGACTCTGTTGACTCTGTTGACTCTGTTGACTCGGTCGATGCTGTTTACGTTGTCGATGTCACCACCAGCACTAGTATGCGAAGGGCATACAAAGATGCCTTTACTGTTAGAACCTAGAGCATTGATCAAGATTCTATTTAACATTTCAAATGTAGCATAGCCACATGAGAATGATGACATTGCTGGGCCATACTCAAAAGATATCTCTAAAGTGGCCTCGGTCATCATCTTGCGATTATTACGGAAGAATTCTGCGGCACGGATCCATCCAACGCTCTCATCTCCTCCCGTGTTGACCTCAATTGATGGACCTTCATCTTCGAGGACGACCGTGCGACCATCAAAACTCCAACGCGCCAAATATCCACCTCCAACGAATCGTAGTTCTTGTCGAGACTCGTTATTGGAGATATTCCAACATGTGTGTCGGATATGGTCGCTGGTAAATCGAGGATTGCCATTGGTGTCATAGGCATTATAATATCGACCGTCAAGTGCGACGACTGTGACTTTTGTCACAAAACGGTTGTTGTCGACGAACAACTGAGGGCAATAGGATGTCTGCATCGCTTTGAAGAATTTCTCGAGCAGACCCACATCGTAGGATTCGCCCACGATCGTTGGAAGATTGTTGGAAGATACTGATTTCGCTGCCATGCAATTAGCATTCCACGACTTGCATACTAATGGCATGGACATAAGCGCGGTGGTTATGTCATCCTTCATGAGACATTTCTGTATGGTCAATATGACATCACCATCGAATTCTGGCCAAGATCTGGGATGGCCCTGCATTATCTTGTTACTATACGATTCCACTTGATATTCAGATGTTCAGATGTACTCGGATACTCGGATATATATCCTCTGATGTACTCAGATATATTCAAATGTACTCATAGACAAATGTCAGGTGTGTGGCATTCAATTTTTGGATATTGTTTGGAAATTGGAACATTATTTATGAATATTATGTAGCAAATGAGTCATATGGGGCCTTTTGTGTACGGCATTGAGTCAACTGGCATAATATTACTAATGGTAAAACGTTGATTTCCCATTGCGTTCGGGACAGTGCAGGGCATCGGTGCATCCATAGAAATTCTTAAATTCTTAGCCTATTCTATCACAAGACTCTAAAGACTCTAACTAGTGTCTCTGTGCGCCAGGATGTTCTTTGCCAAGAAGAAGGGCGGAGTCACCGCGGATGTACCGAAGCGCTCGCACCCGTTCAAGGATTTTGTGGACGACCACGGAGAGTTCGTAGAGAAGGGGCTTGCGATAGGCGCGGCTGCGTTTGTGCCTGTGAAAATTCTCTTTGACATTAACACGCTCACCACTCAAATGGCCACGCTCACCACTCAAGTGGCCACGGTTACCACACAAGTGGCCACGCTCACCACACAGATGGGCGACGTGCTAGCGACGATACAGCGCATTGAGGCTTCGGCCAAGTGTGGCACGGTGTCGCTTGGACCCGAGTAAAGGGCTAGCGCATCGCATCGCTTCGAAGAATCTCTCGAGCATATCCAATTTGTCCAAGCTCATTGGAAGATCGTTGGAAGATACTGCCAAGCAATTAGCAGCCCATGACTTGCATACTAATGGCATGGACATTGGCGCAGTGGTTATGCCATCCTTCATGAGCCATTTCTGTAGCAAATGAGTCATAGGGGGCTTTTGTGTACGGCATTGAGTCAACTGGCATAATATTACTAATGGTAATAATGGTAAAAAGTTGATTTTTTGGACTTTACATCATCACTAGTAAGTGTAACGACCAATCGCAACAAAAATGAGCCATTATGATGCGGTTCGTATGACAGTACACATACCCAACATCCTGATTCATATGAATACAATCGGCGATGAAATCATCCTAGCAACTCATAAGACAACAAAAGCATTCCTCATTTGTGGAAACATCCAAGCAACTCATACGACAACAAAAATATGCCTCTCTATGCATTCTGATGGATACATGGAGATTGCGAAAGTAACTCAAGATACGGGATATACGGGAGATACGGGAGATACGGGAGCGAATCAGCGAACCGTTCTATGCAAGCTCACCGGAAATAAGTTGGGCTCAAGCACTTATACCGCATCGGCCAGGCAACAAAGAAATGTTTGACTTCCTTGCGTTCCATGGAGCAGCCTGAAATTGCTCGGCTGGCGGAGAAGCACCGTCTGGAGATTGTGGTGTGCGAGAAGACCGAGGCTGCCGCGCGTCGTCACGCAGCTATGGGAACTGCAATTCCAAACATAAACAACGATCTCTTCAGCAGCCGCGAGGACGCAGAGGCCTATATGAAGGTCGACTCAGGCGTGTTGGGGGATCAGCTCCGAACGAAGTCCTACACGTAAATAATTGATTATTATTCATTATTAGTAAGGGCGGGTCGTCAAATATCTTGGTCACCCTCTAGGTAGGCTTGGATACATAGTGTGTTATATAGTGTTGTTTATAAAAGTATTTTTACACCAACATCGCCCTACTTGTGTAGTCGGAGTCGGACACATTGTGTCCCCTCACTCGCGCACAGACGATGAAGGCCTCTGCTGCTGGTGTCTCACCCCCTGAGGTCTGGTCTATAGAGTTGGGACGTGCGACCCTAGAGGCTCGGATACGTCAGTTTCATGAGCTACCGAATAGGAGTACTCTAACCAATAGTATATGGTACGAGCTGAGCAGAAACCCCGTGATCAAAATGCGGGGTGTAGTGCTGGACTACCCCGACAAGCCATGGCGTTGGAACTGGCTGAGCAATAACCCAGACATTACGGTGCGGGATGTACTGGACCATCCCGACAAGCCATGGAGTTGGTCAAATCTGAGCCATAACTCCAACATCACGATGCGGGATGTGCTGGACTACCCCGACAAGCCATGGGATTGGTCAGAGCTGAGCTTCAACCCCAGCATCACGATGCGGGATGTGCTCGACCATCCCGACAATCCATGGGATTGGTACTGGCTGAGCCATAACCCCAGCATCACGATGCGGGATGTGCTCGACCACCCCGACAAGCCATGGAGCTGGTACTGGCTGAGCCATAACCCAGACATCACGATGCGAGATGTACTGCTGGACCATCCCGACAAGCCATGGGATTGGTCAAAGCTGAGCAGTAACCCCATCATCACGGTGCGGGATGTTCTGGACAACATCGACAAGCCATGGGATTGGCACGGGCTGAGCAGTAACCCCAGCCTCACGATGCGGGATGTACTGGACCATCCCGACAAGCCATGGGATTGGTACGGGCTTAGCAGTAACCACAGCATCACGATGCGGGATGTGCTCGACCATCCCGACAGGCCATGGGATTGGTGTGGTCTGAGCCATAACCCCAACATCACGGTGTGGGATGTGCTGGACCATCCCGACAAGCCATGGGATTGGCATAGGCTGAGCGATAACCCCAGCATCACGATGCGGGATGTGCTGGACCATCCCGACAAGCCATGGGATTGGTTAGCGCTGAACCGTAACCCCAGCATCACGGTGCGGGATGTGCTGGACAATCCCGACAAGCCATGGGATTGGTTTTGGCTGAGCCGTAACCCCAACATCACGTTGCGGGATGTGCTTAACCATCCCGACAAGCCATGGGATTGGTTCTGGCTGAGCAGTAACCGCAGCATCACGATGCGGGATGTGCTGGACTACCCCGACAAGCCATGGGGTGTTGAACTCCTCGCCGCCAACCCATCCGTCATGCGTCCCATGATTGACGAAATTGACGAAATTGCTGACTACGTGCGCAAGCGGCACGCCGCACTCGTCATCTCATCGGCTGCATTCGAGGCGTGGACCAACCCGAACTGCGACTTATGCAAGCGACGCCTGCGGCGAGAGTTTGACATGCTGCTACCAAATGCATGATGCCCTTACAACTTTGTAAAACGAAGCATCCGAAGGATGTGTGTTACATAGTGTTGTTTATAAAAGTAATTTTACACCAACATCGCCCTACTTGTGTAGTCGGAGTCGGAGTCGGAGTCGGACACATGTGTCCCCTCGCTCGCGCACAGACGATGAAGGCCTCTGCTGGTGTCTCACCCCCTGATGTCTGGTCTATAGAGTTGGGACGTGCGACCCTAGAGACTCGGATACGTCAGTTTGATCAGCTACCGAATAGGAGTACTCTAACCAATAGTATATGGTCCGGGCTGAGCAGAAACCCCTTGATCACGGTGCAGAATGTTGTGCTGGACCATCCCGTCAAGCCATGGAATTGGCGCGGGCTGAGCTCTAACCCCAACATCACGATGCGGGATGTACTGGACCATCCCGACAAGCCATGGAATTGGGCACAGCTGAGCATTAACCCCAACATCACGATGCGAGATGTGCAGGACCATCCTGACAAGCCATGGGATTGGTTCTGGCTGAGCAGAAACCCAGACATCACGATGCGGGATGTACTGGACTACCCCGACAAGCCATGGAATTGGTCTGGTCTGAGCGACAACCCCAACATCACGATGCGAGATGTGCTGGACTATCCCGACAAGCCATGGAATTGGTACTGGCTGAGCCGTAACTCCAGCAACATGATGCGGGATGTACTGGACCATCCCGACAAACCATGGGATTGGGCAGGGTTGAGCTACAACCCCAACATCACGATGCGGGATGTGCTGGACTACCCCGACAAGCCATGGGTTGGCGGCGAGGAGTTCAACACCCCACAGCATCACGATGCGGGATGTACTTGACCATCCCGACAAGCCATGGGATTGGCACAGGTTGAGCTACAACCCCAGCCTCGCGATGCGGGATGTACTGGACCATCCCGACAAACCATGGGATTGGGCAGGGTTGAGCTACAACCCCAACATCACGATGTGGGATGTGCTGAACCATCCCGACAAGCCATGGAGTTGGGACTGGCTGAGCAGTAACCGCAGCATCACGATGCGGGATGTGCTGGACTACCCCGACAAGCCATGGGGTGTTGAACTCCTCGCCGCCAACCCATCCGTCATGCGTCCCATGGTTGACGAAATTGCGGACTACGTGTGCAAGCGGCACGCCGCACTCGTCATCTCATCGGCTGCATTTGAGGCGTGGACCAACCCTAACTACAACTTATGCAAGCGACGCCTGCGGAGAGAGTTTGACATGCTGCTACCAAAGGCATGATGATGCCTTTACAACGAGTTGTATCAGGCACCATCGGAATCAAACATCACATACAAAATAGATTCCAACGAGTTCCATTACTCATCAATTGGCCATCATATCAGAATTACAGATGAGTTTACCAACACTGATGTTGGTGGTGGTCCCAGTAGTCTTGCAGATGCAACTGCTATGGTTATCGGGTCAATGGGAACTGTCAACATTAAGCTGACAGCTCCAGCCAGGGTCATCAAAAAAATCGTCGTGACAACTGCGAACCAATACCCAAACCTGGATGTTATCAGTGATGGACACAAACACGTGATCTCTTATCACGGAGACTTAGTCGCCAAATTGCAGTCTATCCTGATGTGCCTCAAGTGTGGTGAAGACACCAGTGAAGAAACCAGTGAAGACACCAGTGAAGAAACCAGTGAAGACAACAGGGGAGACGACAGCGTCCAAGAGGATGTTATCAAAATTATCTTCTCTAAAACGTCCAATTATGCACTAAAGACAAGCATCGCTGAAGCAATATTCCCAAAGATGGCAATTCAATGGGAAGCGATGAAGAGTGCAGAGGGGTTTATGGATGTTGCCCCTGCGATTGAAGTAGACTTCATGACCAAACAGGAGTTCGAGATGCTCGTGTTCTTCTCCATCCTCGGACATGTCCTTCCTGGCAAAATATTTCCCCGTATCATGTGCGCACGTTGGTGGTCGATACAGTGCCATCATCGTATCGTGGGAATGACACGTGGAACTGTTGAATTCCATAACGATGAAGATGTAAATATATACACTGAAAAAGTGGCGATGCTCCTAAAGGAGACAACATATTCGCATTTCAAGACTCCAGCTGAGAAGGCGTCTAAATCCATTACAATGATGGATGCTTCCATCATCCTGCATAATCATGTGTCATTCACAGGCACGGCCGAAACCGTTGACACTCTGTTGAAGGCAATGCAGTACACCTCCACACACGTCCTGCGAACTAGATTTGAACTAGATTTCAGATTTCAATTAAACTTCCGTACCTTTTGTACAGCATTCTATTTTGAGATGCCATGATGCAACAGCTTAAATACCTTGAATATCATTATTTCATTTAGTATGCCATTGTAAAGAGTCTAGAGACTACATTTCAACTGCAACTGGATGAGATGAATAGAAAGGCTCTCTTGGAAGCATTACTGCCACGCCCTCGTTCCACGTCACAATCTCGGCAGCAGCTAGAGTTTCAGGCATTTGCCTGGGAAGCCAGGGACGAGTTTGTGGCAATCACTGATTTCAATAGCAATGGGAGTCAGAAGAGGAAGGCGCTCGTCATGCGCATATTTGGCACAATGCTTGACGGGAGGTCGATCGCCCTAGCAGTCCACGGATTCAGGCCGCACTTTTACATCAAACTGGACCCTCAGTGGACTAAGGACGATGTGGACTCTTTACGCCATTACATCACCCACAAAGCCAGGACGAGCGTAGCACACATGGTGAAGCTTGCGTGCAAAGACTTCTACGGCTTCAGAAATGGACAAGCCGAGTATTTTTTGCGGGTTGACTTCTATTCACATTCCAGTATGAAGTATTTTGCAAACAAGGAACTCACCGAGCGCTTCAAGATCGGCAAACATATAATCGAAGAAGGTCAACTGAAAATATACGAAAGCAACATCGAACCCCAGCTGCGATTCATGCACGACCGCGATCTCTCACCAGCCGGTTGGATCCAAGTCAAGTCAGAACATTTGGAACTGGACGTGCCGGATCATGGTAATGACGACGATGAGGATGATGATGAGGTCGATGATGATGACGAAAATGGCAGCAGCAACAAGAGTACTCGTTGTGCTGTTTCATACAAGACCAACTGGAAAAACGTCAATCCATTGGTAAGCTCAGATTATTTGTAATTTCGGTTATTGTCGTGATATGTGTCGTGATATGCACGATTGACATGGTTGATTGACATAATTGATTGACATAGTTGATTGACATAGTTGATTGACATAGTTGATTGACATAGTTGATTGACATAGTTGATTGACATAGTTGATTGACATAGTTCTCTAACACAATTCCTCTGCTCAATGTGGTTTCAGGAGAGACATGACAGCGCACCGGCTATCGTCATGAGCTTCGATATTGAATGCAACAGTAGCCATGGTGATTTCCCAGCTGCAAAGAAAGGGTATACACGCCTCGCAAACGAGCTTCGAGACGCCGTGAAGACATTTGTACACCAGAGAGACCGTGAATACGAGACAAAGAAGTATATCCGGCGGGCATTGCATCATGCAATTGGCATCGAGAAATCAGATGCCGAGTTCGTCAATAACAACATGATCTCAAGGCTTATCCTTAAGGACCCGTCACGCATATCTCCAACAAATACTATCAACGACCTCTTCATCGACGATATTTACACTTGCCTCGTCAAGAAAACACCTACCATGAACGCAGTGGATCTGTTAAACAAGCGCCTTCCACCGCTATGTGGAGATGAGGTCATCCAAATTGGTTCAACCTTCGGTATTTATGGACAGACCATCAAGGATGTAGACCCGCGAGCACGCCACATCTTCGTCCTTGGCTCCTGCTCCAATGTCACTGGCGTCACTGTCCACAGCTGTGTATCGGAGGTAGCTTTGCTCCTGTCCTGGGCCAAGTTCGTCTCGAATGTGGACCCGGACATAATGATGGGCTACAACATCACTGGGTTTGACATGACCTACCTGTACGACCGCGCCGAAGAGACTGGTTGTCTGGAATTATTTTGCAGCCTGCTCAGCCGCCTGTTGCACACGCCAGCGAGTTATCGGACAATCAGCCTCTCATCCTCTGCACTTGGGGACAATGAGCTCAAGATCATTGATATGCCGGGGCGCGTGATCATTGACGTTATGAAAACAATCCAGGGAGATCAGCACAAATTGGACAGCTTCAAGCTTGATGCGGTGGCAGAGCACTTCACAGGCGAGAGAAAGGATGATGTGTCACCCCAGGACATATTCAGACTGCAGCGTGGGTCAGCGGACGACCGTGCCGTTATCGCGGCATACTGTGTACAGGACTGCGCACTGGTTTTGCGCCTGGCATGGAAGCTAGAGATCCTCAGCAACAAGATCGGAATGGCCAACGTCTGCTCCGTCCCGCTTGTGTATATCTTCATGCGCGGCCAGGGCATCAAGATCATGAGTCTCGTTGCAAAGCAGGCCAAGCGCGCTGGTTTTGTTATCCCTGCCAAGAAGTACCAGGCCGGTGCAAATGCGGGCAAGGATGATGGATATGAGGGTGCCATCGTCCTGGAGCCTAAACCAGGTGTATACATGGAGCCTGTCACCGTTCTGGATTATGAGTCGCTATATCCCAACAGCATGATTGCTGGAAATTTGTCCCATGATACACTGGTCATGCACTCAGACTATGCAAACATCCCTGGAGTGGAATATCTGGACATTGAATATGACATATACGAGACGGTGGGCACCAAGAAAGTCAAGGTGGACTCGAAGGTGTGCCGCTTCGCTCAGACTTCCAAAAAGGCGGTTCTACCAGGAATTTTGCAGGAGCTCATCAAGCAGCGCAAGGTCACGCGCAAAATGATTGCGTACAAGCGCGCAAGAGTCACATCAACGGGTCACTTTATTACGCGCGCGGATGGGCAACCTGCAGAGGGAATAATTGTGCCTTCGGCGACAGAAGAGGGCGTGATCATCATCAGGGATGCAAACAGTGGCGAGGATATCAGGATGCCAGGAGATGTCGAGATCGTGGACGCTTACACGGAGTTTCAGAAGGCGGTTCTGGATGGCCTGCAGCTCGCGTACAAAGTCACCGCAAACTCACTCTATGGCGCCATTGGGGCTCGCACCAACGCGCTGTATCTCAAAGACATCGCCGCATGCACCACAGCAACGGGGCGTCGTTTGATCATGGAGGCAAAGGCATTTGTCGAGAAAAATTACAAGGCCAAAGTCATCTATGGGGACAGTGTCGCTGGATACACACCCGTGCTGGTCAGGTGGCAGAAGAAATGCGTCAGCTTTGAGACGATCGACAGACTGGCGACAATGTTTGGTGGCGACCGATGGATTCTCGATTCTTCAGATCATGGAAATATCGATGACTGCAAGGCATCGTGTGAGCTCACAGACATCGAATCATGGACCGAAGACGGCTGGACTCCAGTACATCGTGTGATACGCCATCAACTCCCAAAAGGAAAGTCTATGATACGCGTCCAGACACACGGTTGCAGCATTGTGGATGTGACAGATGACCATTCCATGCTGCGCGCCGATGGCTCTCCCGTCTCACCACGCGATCTCAAGGTTGGCGATGAACTGTTAGCTTTTTCTTCATTTCCAGAACTTATGACCGAACTACCATACATCCAGGAATCAGACGCCGTCGCAAGTGCAATTGGCTTTAACATTGGTGCCACAACAGCCACAACAGCAAAGGGTGACATGGGAGGTGGGCATGTCATGCCCCTTCTCCTCTTGAGCTCGCCTAGCCTCAAATCCTTTCTGGAGGGATTCCAACTCGCCAACAGGGAGATGGTCGTATATTCACATGTGGCGGCTGCGGGTCTGTGTGCTATAATACAAAAGGTGGATCAAGTAGCCCCTAAATTGACAATTTTGGGGGATGGATCAGAATGCAGTGGTATTCGCATTGAGCGACGCCATTCATCGACAGCAGTAACCAGTGAACATTCAGGCAGTGAACATTCAGTCAGCTTTTTAACTGTACTTCCTGGTGTCCTTCCCGGGTCGGTTCCTGATGCAGTTAAGTATGTCTACGACCTGACAACCGACAATCACCACTTTGCAGCTGGTATTGGGTCTCTTGTTGTCCACAACACAGATTCAATCTTCTGCATCTTCCCCAAGGGTGCGTCCGTCATGTCTCCAAAGGAAACGCTTCTCCACGCTATGGGGGCAGGCACATCCGTGTCTAAGGAGTTCAAGAAATATCTGCCACCACCCCACAATCTGGAGTTTGACAAGGTGTTCTTCCCCTTTGTACTACTTTCTAAGAAGCGATACGTGGGAAACAAGTATGAGGACCCGGACAATGTCGACCATTTCGTTCAGACGAGCATGGGCATCGTGCTCAAACGTCGTGACAACGCCAACATCGTAAAGATCATCTATGGAGGTATCATTGACATTATCCTGAATCATCGTGACATCCCGCGCTCGGTCGTTTTCTTGAAAGAAATGCTGGGGCAATTGGTTAGCGGTAAAGTGCCCATCCAAGATCTCATCATCACTAAATCTTTGCGGGGGACATACGCTGACCCAGAGAAGATTGCGCACAAGGTCTTGGCGGATCGAATGGCAGCACGCGATCCTGGCAACAAGCCACAGTCCAGCGATCGCATCCCTTACGTCTACATCTACAACCCTAAAGCACGTCTGGAAGGTGATCGTATTGAGCACCCGGATTATGTCCGCGCCAAGAAGCTAAAACTGGACTACAAGCACTACATTTTGAATCAGATTATGAAACCTGTCCTGCAAATTTATGGAATCATACTTGAGGACTTGAATGGATACAAGAGGTCGAAGGATTATTGGTGGAAGATGTCAAAGACGCTTCTTACTACATATGACGGTGATATTGCAAAAGTAGCTGACAGGATTGCCACACTCCGTGAAAATGACGCGATGGACATTTTGTTCACTCCTATTCTGACACGTTTGACAGTCGATGAGAAGGGCATGCATCGCATTACTGATTTCATGCGACCGGTTGTTGCATCTTCTGCTGCTGCCGGGTCATCATCAGCAGCAGCAATTTGATTAGTACATAGACGTCGTATGTGAACTGCACTTTTTTTGAAATAAATGCATTTAATGAATGGACTTCACGTTTGGCTAGTTATCTTGTCGAGGCAGATGGAAGAAATGCATTGTATTCAATTGTTTCTTATCTTGTCTTAGCTAATGAATACACGATATGGTTGTAATGTTATTTCATGGTCATCAACAATCATCAACAAAAAATTTATGAATTAAGACAAAAAGACACTGTATGAGTTCACGCCATCATTCAACAACACGACGATCCGTATCAAGACTACGACCCTCATTACATCCACAAGCAACCATGTACAATCCAAATAATGATCGAACCGAATCGGTATCGTACTTGGACAAGGGTATGAATAGCGATACTGCCATCTTGATTCTTGGAGACATTCATGCAGAATTAGACAAGGAATTAGGAATGCATGGTAATTCCATAGGAGGGGCAGTTGATGCTGTTAGTATTGGAACGCAGATCGGTAAACTGATTATCCATTGTGTATTGGATTTAGGAACCATGATCCCCGAATATTTATCCGAAGTCGATACAAAAACGTGGGAACTGAAACGTGCCATGGAGTTAAGAAACATCCAAGGCAAGCAGACTATGATAAATTACCCCGAAACGTTTATAAACAAGAATGGCAAATATACTATTATTAAGCCTGAAAAGCTGAGATATATATTGTCAAGCAAATATTCTGGGTCTGATGGTAGGAAAGATGTAAACTTGATTGAATACATAGACCTGAGTAACAATTTTGATATGAGCCGTAGGGCTTATAATCTTTCCAACAAAACAGTAATGTACACATCTGGTGATATCATTTTTGATGACCTTCTTAAAGTGTGTGATGTAGCTCAATCAGGCGTCACTTTAACATTAGCTAAAAATCAGACATCTAGGAGGAACTCATTCTATGCTGTGTTGGGTAAATTATCTCAAATAATGCAAAAGGGACAGACTAGAATCCATCCTACGTACGGGGGTTATAATGGACTTGGTGGCCAATATCGAAAGATAATATCCAAAAACAAAACCACAAAAACCACAAACAAAAAGAAACGAAATCTAATCAAGACAATGAAGACCACAAAACGGAAAACTCCTAAAATTTCCAGGAAACGTATCGGTACATTAAAAAGAAAAAGCAGATGAAACGGATGCACAACGTTTAATACTAATGGAACATAATTCTGAAGTGTTTTTATGCTATACAAAAACATTTTCGAACGTGACGGCAAGAAGGGAGGAAAACGTCAAAAACTCACTATGCAATCTATCACTATGCGGCCAAGAACAACAATCGGAATGACTACACGTACAAGTCTTGCCACTATAATAGCGGTTAGTGTGTTTATGGTTACTGCAGTCGTCTTCCTTTTTCTGCTGATAACATCAGATTCATACAAAGAATCATTCGAAGATACACGATATTTAGAAGTTCCGACAAAATGTTTTTCTTGTGAGAGGCAGCTACCAGATGGATACAAATGGCTTGGTCAAAATACGAAATGCTTCTCATGTGAGAGACAGATGCTAGAGATGAATCCCAATAACCCTGAATCTGTATACTATGAACATCCTAACAAGTGTTTCTCATGTGAAAGGAAATAATCTACTTTTATTGTTGTTTGTTGTCTCTATTGTAGTTATAAAGCCTATAAGCAATAAATGAAACTTATTGATTAATGTAGATAATTGTAGATAATATGATGATTTACAGCAGCATCCCGATACTCTTGCCTGTTTTGACAACATGCTTTACAGTATCAGCCGGTGTTGTTTTCGTCTGTCTCGGGAAGTATCGTTCTCGATCAAAACCCAGGTACCAAAAGTATCCCCTTAATCCTCTAAACGCTGAATATGCAAAGAGTCTTCCGAATCCTCGAAAGAGGAGGTATTTCCGTGTTACTGATGACGACGTTGTGACAGATCTACACGGACCTGTGGAAATAATTAAAGATGCTCTTTTGGTCTACGCTCTTTCCAAAGTGTATCCTGAGCGTTTCAAGTCACATATCTTTGAAAACAAAATTGATAGCCATGAAATTGAGGTTGACCCCCATGATGAGGAGGAGCTGAGTCTCCCACCACTTGTATCATCTAACAACCACACATTGGCGTTCTTTGAGTATATGGACCCCGTCATGAATGATCGTATCGATGATGTGAAACGTTTCCTGAACACAGAATTGAAGTATGATAATATCGAGGAGTTCTTTGAGGATTTTCTGTATGCAATAGGTCGGTGGCGGGACATGGAGACACCAAGTCTACACAATACAGATGAAGAGTCTGCTCTAGATGATGTCACATCTATTGAGAGCTGAAATAAGTGGTAATTTGTGGTAATTTGTGGTAATTAGTGGTAATTAGAGGTAATTAGTGGTAATTAGTGGTAATTAGTGGTAATTAGTGGTAATTAGAGTATTTCCTTATTATGTTTCAAAAGATCTACGATCTGTAGTATGAGCTTGTACGTGTGGAAGAGGATGGCCGCTGCACCGATGATGATAAGAGATGCGGGTATCCAGCGAGGTAGATCGTCTCCAAGTTGGTGACGATGAACTGCAAGGACGCCTGCCAGAATGAGCAAGGGGGCAACAATGAACAGATGCACTAGGTAAATTATAAGTTTGTAAGTTTTCGAAATTGATACACGATCTTCATTATCTTGATTCACTCCTGGACTCGACTTTGGAATTGTTGTTGCAAGAATGTCGACTGGTAACTCAGTCGCTTTTGAGAGCACGTACAGATTCAGGATCTTGTACCCCATCAAGAAGCAAAGGGCAGCGCCGAGGATGTACAAAATTACATATGGCCAGAGTTCCATTGGTTTCGCAAAGCCGATGTATACAAGCAAAGGGCCAGTCAATAAGATATGCGTGACATGGACAGCCGGAGACACCTCCTTAATTGGAGGTGATAATGTCTGTGTTGACATTTACTCATGCTCACGAAAAAAATGGACTCGCATAAGTCAGTTGTTGCGTGCGTGCCAGTTTTTTGAAGTCTTTGAAAGTCTTTAAAAGTCTTTGATTGAAAGAATTTCAATGAATCTCCGACAACGTCACACATATATAAACTTTAATTAGCATTTGCCTTGGACTGTTTCGATTCCACTTGTAGGAAGTAGTATGATGTTCAGCATCGTTGTGGCGTGTTCAGTACCCGAGGGAGGAATTGGGAGGAAAGGCTCATTGCCATGGCATCTTCCAGCTGATATGCAACATTTTACACGGCTCACTAAGCCTAAGAACAATGGTAAAGTTTCAGCTGTCATTATGGGACGTGTGACATGGGAATCTCTGGGAGACCGTCGTCCCCTTAAAGATAGAATTAATTTAATTGTGACAAGTGCTTCTGAACAATGGACAACGCCACATGTGCTAACGTCTGTATCTCTGGACGGTGGACTTGAGTTGCTGGCACGCAAATTTGGAAATGTTTTGGAAAGTGTCTATGTCATTGGAGGAAGCCGATTATACGAGGAGGCTCTGATGCATCCCGCCCTTGATGTAGTCTACGTAACACTTGTCGAAGGATCTGATGTTGTGTGCTATGACACGTATTTCCCTATAGATTATGTCAAGGCAAATATGAAAGTAAAACACTATGGTACAACTGTACATGAGCCGTGTGGAATTACGTGTCATTTTATTGAATACTCCTCACATGGATTGAATACTCACATGGATTGAATACTCACATGGATTATATACTCACATTGAATCAGAATGAATCAAATTTAATCTTACATAGCATTGTTCAACTATAATTCAAAAATGCCGTTAGCGATTTCAGCTTCCCCCGACATCCACATGATCGCCATTTCTTCGAACTGCATCATGTAAGCCGGTTTGACGAGATCTTCATGTAACAATTCAACCCAGGACTTCATACCAGAATCTTTTCGTTTATCACTCGTGGTGCAGCAGGTAACACTTATGTATTCAGTATCGAAATCAAAGGAGCAGCATGCATCCCCAGTCAATATCTCATCCTTGAAGAATTCTAAGATTGCCGCGTACTCTGTATCAGACGAGCTTCTTAGTACAATGAAGAAAATCAGCATCAGTATGGAAGTCATGACATAATCGAGCAGCCTTAGCGCTGGAAGAGTTCCGTGAGACAGCACAAGTTTCTGTGCAAACTCCATGTCAACGATCCGTGCCATCATCACCTTTGTAAACATTGCGGTTGTGAACAGACATGTGCTGACAAGTTGTTTATCGAACGTCTCAGGGTGCCGTTCATGAATGCCCAACATCTGATGGAATAGAGACTTTAATATTGAAATATAGTCATCTTCCATGTAAATCAAACGAAATAGATGGTCTTGGTCTACGCGTGTCGTCACTGCTGAAATAAGAGTACTTATTCGGTGATCCACATACAGATCCAGAGTTCGAGCGAGAATAGCTGCCTCATCTTGATCCACAGGCTCATCGACATAGTTGGTCGGGTCAGAGAAATCAGCGTAGTCAACGTAGAAGTCACTGTAGGCAACGTAGTCAGCGTCATCATCATAGTCAGGATAGTCAGGATAGTCAGGATAGTCAGGATAGTCAGCATATTGAGCACAATCAGCGTAATCAGCGTAGTCAGCGTAGTCAGCGTAGTCAGCGTAGTCAGGATGTGGATCATCAGCGGATGCTGTAATGTGACCGTGGGATCGCCTTCTGATAGGAAAATCAAGGTATTCCTGCATAATATTCTTCTTGATACTGTCACAGATTGCAGCACGAGTTCCATTCAAGACAACCGCGTGCCATGCTCTCTCTAACAAGGCCGCATCAGGACGTGTATCTGGCATGTTAAAGACGCAGAACGGTGGCCTTGTCCTGCGAGGATATTCATAACTAAACTTCAAGTGCTGGTCACTACGAAGTTTTAGCATACGATTTGCTACTGTCATTTTGTAAATTATTGCCTATCAAAACAGTTTCAATAATCCCCTAACATCTACGTTTTTATGTCGATTTCGTAAGATGATGTAGTTGTACTCTGCCCAACCACAGACAAAGAACATGCGATTAATATGCGTTCCGTGTTTACATGTCGTACACATAGTCGTACATGAAACCGATATAGTTGGTTGGAGACATAAACATCGTTCCTGGGTGAAATGTTATATCACGGATATTGTTCAAGGAAAATTCCACGTTTGACACATGACTTAATTCCTTTTCGAAAGCCTCAATAATTGTCACATTGAGATAAATAAAAAATACTGGCCAATAATGGCCAAAAATACTGGCCAATAATGGCCAATAATGGCCAACCACGTGCGTGCAAATTTCGAACGAAAGATCAGAGCCCACCCAACTCGTATATTTGGGCCGTTATTGGGCCGTTATTGGGCCGTTACATTTATGTTAGGGGTCATCGTAAATGATTTCAAAACCATATACAATCACGGGACGTGCCTTGCCAACCATTCTTTGGATGCCTTCACTACATTACTTTATCTTTAGGTCGTTAGGTCGTTAGGTCGTTGTTATTAAATACAAAAATTGAAACAAAAATTGAATCAATATACCGTCTTCAACAATAAACTTCGAGATACAACCTGAGATTGAAGAATCTCATACATGACACCCAATTTTGCGACGGTAGTCGGCTGTGCTTGGCCCTTGCTCGATATAGAAGCGCAGCTAGCCGTGCGCGAGAGCAACAGGGATGGTCTTGACATCTTCCTCACGAACTGGAAAGGTACCGTGGTCTTAGACGGTATCCACATCGATGAGGATTACGAACGCATTTTACAGCTTATCGACCGGTCGAGGCGATTGGAGCTGCGCATGGAGGACGGTGCAGGTATCTGGAAGAAGCTTCTCAATCGTGAACCTAGACCTATACATCTGGAGGGCCTGAAGATGACGGGCTCGTTGCTCGCGTCACTGCTGTGTCGCGACTACCAGGAGGTCATCACATATTTCCTACAGTGTACGGAGAAGCTCCACACGCTCGAAATCGACAATGAGGCGGAACTCGTACTGGCGCCATTGAAAGGCGTGTTGAGCGCTGGCAGCAACACCATGCAGGATCTGCAGAGCCTTGCGCTATGCTTCTCCGAGGGTATCACAACTGAACATGTCGACAAGCTTATTGAGCTCAACGGGCTTATCAACAACCTCAGCATGCTGAAGCTGCAGGCGATGCTCGTAAAGAGGCCGTCACCAAACCGGAACCGGATTCCCCCGGACATATGCCAGCGTCTGGCGCCGCTCACTGGACTGACGAGCCTGGTATTGGGCGGCACCGCGGCAAATGACGACCTAGCCACATACGACAGCCATGATTACATTGAACTGGGCGCCCTGTCGGCATTGACCGGCCTGACAGCGCTCCGCTTTCCGGCACTGCACATTCCAGGTGACGAGCCGTTTCCGTTCCTGCCGGCGCTGGAGATCCTGGAGGCACCCTACATGACGGGTGTACCAGAGGGGCTGCCGCAGTCGATGCGCAAACTGGTCGTCGCTTCGCTGACGCTAACATGCCTGCAACGGCTCCTGTCGCTGAAGCAGTGTACGCTCCAATTCAGCAGCGGCGATGATTGGATCTCGAACAAGCACCCAGTGCTCCTCCTGTCCAGAACGGAGTACCGTGAAGAGCGTACAATACACATCCTTGAAGATACCGAGCTGATGCGACCGTTGTTGAGCACAGGAGAGCTGAACGTCCGCATTTACGATGATAAGATCGAGGACTATGAGGATGAGGATGAGGATGACCCGGACAGGGAGGAAAAGGATGACGAGGTGGACCCTGGGGTGTGTGATGCGCTGACGAGCCTTAGCGGCATCTCGCGACTGTGGATGTACGGCAAAGATATCATCGATTTCAAGGACGCCTTGAATCTGGCGTGCTCCGATATGGCCTGCATCTCGTTGATGCAGGGCTGGTCCGGCATGTCTAACTGGACTCTGCATGAACTGCAGCAAATTCTGAAAAACATCCGCATTGTCATGTTTGACGAGAGAGCTTGTCACGTGCACATTGCCTTCGATGCCCTACCAAATCAAATGGCGTTTGCGTGTGAGAATATGATTTCCCGAAGCACGAGATGAGTCTCTTTTGCGATGACTGGAAGTGAAAGTGGTTGTTAATCCCGAAGCACGAGATGAGTCTCTTTTGCGATGACTGGAAGTGAAAGTGGTTGTTAATGCAAGGTGGTTGTTAATGCAAGACCAAGCGTGTACACGATGGGAATTGTAGACGAACGAGAGGTCACGGTTACTTACGATAATACGGTAGATTTTTTTAGATTTTTTAGATTTAGTATTACTAATAATAACGTGCAGCGCTCTACGTGTAGTCGTGTACATAGTCGTACATGTAGTCGTATACATAGTCGTACATGTAGTCGTATACATAGTCGTACAATGCTAGTTTGAAACCGTATTTATAGAGTCCTTAAAGAGTCCTTAAAAAATGAAGTCTTCTCGTCGTTGTATTGTATTGTAAGAGCAGAAGAATACTCTTGCAACAATAACACTGTTAACCATGGCGATATCCACTGCTGTTTCCACAGATGCCATTAAGATGATTTCCGACCAATTCTTGAACGAAACATACCGTGATATTGTAGACATTCAGCCACACATAGGAAAGGGCATGATATCGTCTGGGGTAATCACTAGCATCCTCAAGGAGGTGTGCCTCCAGAAGCGGAGCGACATCTTCGAAATCATATGCTCCCAGACAAGTCCATACATCATTGCAGAGGCGATATGGGCTCTGATGACGAGCGGTATCAGCATATACCCCATCAACCACCACCGCGTCCTCCTGGATTGTGTTATCAACCGCATGCTTCATGAGGCGAACAAGACTGTCCTCCTGGGCCTTATGTGCGCTCACACCAGTTGCTACAACCTGAAGAACTACATATACATGGCAGCTGCTCGCATGGGCTCTCTTGACATCGTTAAGACGCTGCTCCCGTATGTCACGGGTCAGGAGGAGCTAGGCAATTCCATTCGATATTTCGAAACCGATCTGCTGCTCGTCAAACAGATCATTGAGCGACTGATCAGTATCGGAGCTTCCACACAGTACATCAACATGTGGGTGACAACTGCCATGGACATCTTCCTGATCTCCAAGAAGACACGAGACGTTCAGTGGCCGGTTGTGGATATGCTCCTAGCCATGATGCTTGCTGGCGGGAAAAAAAAGAGGGTCGAAGAGCTCCTGTTCTGCCAGCTTCGATTCGCAATTTCTGATCACGACAAAAAGAGCCTTGAGAAGACGTTGAACCTTTTGGCAACCATCCGGTGCGGATCTGAGTCGATTGAGGATAACAGGCGCAACAGCCTGTCACACGGTGTGAAGTGTGGAGATACGGCCATCATGTCCACTCTTGTGCTTCACTTCATAGTTGTGTCAGAATACAAGCAATTGATTGCGATTGAGCTCGAGTCGATTGTAGAGGAAGAGAAGAAGTCTCTGTGCGCAGAGATGGCCACCCTGGTCAGTGGTCAAATTCATTACCTCAAAACCCTGCCGATGTGAGATATGTTGACTTGCCGACGTTCAATCAATGATACGGTTGTAAAAAATTGAATTATGTCGATGTATATGAGTATCTAGAGTATCTAGTCGCAAATACATAGAGAGACGGATTCGTGTCTGGGCGCTAATTGTTGTAACGGTTACATTACTGTTGTTGCAAAAATGAAGAAGGGTGATCTCATGGATATGTTGGCTATGGGAGATGAGGCTCCAAATCTCCAAAGGGTTGAGTGTGTCATTAAAGATTTTGGCTCCATTGCGTACCTTCTAAGCATGCATGGAGTTACAGAGGTCCTTGTAATATTTGAGAGTACCTTTGCCGCATGTGACAACTTCTCAAAGAACCTTATTAAAGACATGTTCACATCACTATGCTTCAGAGGCGTCAGGGTTACTCTCGATTTCAGTAGGCTTGGTGGACGCTATACATGGCTTCGCGAGATTCCCTACTCTGTAAAGGCAGCTGGCCGTTCACGCTCAGTACTGCGTGCAGGAGATCCAATCTACATATGGGCCCTTGAGTAATTTATTTGTAATCTTTAATCAAACCTTACCAATAATCAAACCTTACCAACTAGTACGAGTTCGTTATCCTTCTTCAGCTTGTCATAATCATAGAGGTTACCAGATTCCTTTTCCATGTAGAATTTGTTACCATCCCGTTGGACAACAATGAGCTTGGAGACCCGTCTAGCATAGCGCCTATCATCAAGGTCATCGTGGAAGGAAAGCGTGCGGTACATACCATCTTCGGGGAGGTTCTGGGGGAGGCTGAAACACGAGCTCTCTTCTTCATCGGATGTCGCATGTACACGGCAATCTACAGATGCAGACTTCATCAAGTAGAGTGCTTGATCCGTCAAGGCTTTTTTCTTCATAGCCACACCATGGACGTACTGATCGGATGTGAGGCCCTTGTCATGAAACATGATGTCTCTATCTTGGCGCTGTGCGTCTGTTAGATTCGCAATGTATAGGTACACTTTTACTTTTCGTTCTTCTTCACTAAGTCCTATATGAGACTTAGCACGTACAGCTCGTCCAATAACCTGATCTAATCGATTGTGATTCCAAAAACTCTCTAGCATGTGCACTTGTCGGACGTTCTTTAAGGAGATGCCTTCTGCTCCAGATGCAGTGATGATTATCACCCTTGCTAATTCCCCATGGAGATTTGTTAGCTTACGCGTATGAGATTCTTTCTGTTTCTGTTGTTCTAGAGATTGTTCTTGATCTTGAGATTGTTCTTGAGATTGTTCTTGATCTTGAGATTGTTCTTGATCTTGAGATTGTTCTTGAGATTGTTCTTGAGATGGAACACTAATGTTCGTGCCATGATGCATAATAAGGCTATCGCGAGTTGTCCGAGGGAGCTCTGACATCTCATTGTTAAAGATATTTAGCAATAGGCGATTGCACTCTGGATCTTCCTCCGTACGTAGAACGATATACCTCCGATCATTTTCTGATGCTTTTGCACCGCCGGCATATGTCCAACCGGATGTGGCATCTTTTCTTGTCAACCTGAGTTCACTCCAACCGTTTGCATCGAGAACAGCTGTCAAGAGGGTAACACCCTCTGCCTTCCTGAAGCGTGTGTACAGAAGGGAGAGCTCCTCCTGTTCTTGCAGATTTTTCATTAGAGCGTGGAACTTTGGAGAGTACTGAATCAAGTCCTGATCAAAGCGGAGGCACTGCGGCATCTCTATCTTAAGACGCTGAACCGCCGCTGTGAGCTCGCGAATGTACTCCTGGTCAAGGTTGTCACCCACATCCTCTTCGGCATCTATGAGTTTTCTCCTCATTTGGAACTTGAATGGACGGGGTATCTCATCGGGGAAGACAAACATACACACGGCTAGAGAAAATGTACGATATACCTGACCAGAGGATGATCCAGAGTCACCGAGAACCTGCTGCTGTCTGCGTCCCTGCGCGCGCGCCCTCTGCTGCATGCGCACTATATTTCGCTCACGCTTTCGCTCCTCATGTCGCAGCTGAGTATACTTCATGAATTGGAGGTTGCTCATGCTAACGTGTACGACCTCAATATCGGATACAGAAGCAAAGAGCTCCTTGCTTTGAAGCCGATATGTTGATATGGCACCCATGAGGCGACGCTGTAGGAGGATGGGGTTTAGTATCATCCCATTGCTTTCATCAATGAAATGTGCATCAAACGACTCTACGTCATCGGGTAGAGGGAGTGTGATTAGTCGTCTGTGCCCTACGGTATTGAGATTATGCCTCGCGAGAACACGCATGACCATTTTGACCATGGGTTCGGCAGATCCTGTATTATCCGTGTTATCCGTGTCAGATTCATCAACGATGGCGTCCAACGACTTCCTTACCATACTCGTACTTCCATTCGGCGCACGGACACTCTCGAATCCCGTAGGGAGAAACGTGATTCGAATAGCACGCTCAATGGTGTCGTATTGGAGTTGTCTGATGTATTTTGATACATTCTCACCCTCACCAAGCAACTCCTCAATCTCCTCCTGCGATGTCTCCCGTTTCAATTTGAGCTCATGCATAATCGTCCTACCCTGTACAAGGTTCACAATGAAAGCAAGTTCTGCTATACGGTTGACGATGGGTGTTCCTGAAAGCAAGATGATCTTGCAATTGTTCGCATCAAGCAATTTTTCATAGACTGGGACTAACAGCTTCTTGTTGACAACCCGTGATATGAAATTGTGTACTTCATCAATGATGACAACAGAAGAATCGAAAGGGTTCCGGTTGCCCTCAAAGAATGACGCGATAGAATTCTGTGTGAATCCATTGTAATGCATGAAGTTAAATGTCTTTGATATGACAGCGTCGATTTGAGCTTCGATCTGAGACTGAGACGACGCATCCAGTTCTTCATAATCTTGTCCATTATCGGTGGATGGCACCCATACCCCTCCATTTTTCTTGATAAGTGCCGCGGTCATTTTGATTGAGATAGTGTTCGCCCTCACGTCTCCTGCATCCACCTTGAGCCATGCCTGATTCCGCATGAGATGTGGAGATGTGCACGATGGCACCTCCCTTGCAAAGTTCCCGTGCAGCATCTTTGTAACCATGACAAAAATCTTGCCCGGACGAGATGGTCGCAGGGCTTCGGCTGCAGCGATTGCAGCACACGTTTTACCCACTCCTAACGAATGGTATAGCAACAGACCTCGGTATGGACTAGCCTCTTGGAGGTAGTCACGCACGAAGCGTTGTTGCTTGAACAATGTGCGCATGGTTTCCATCTCTTCACTTTCATCTTTTCCTTCATCTTCATCTGGGTACACAAATGTATCTTTGAGCCATGACAAAAAGCGCACACGTTCTTGCATAGGCCATTCCGTTGGTGATATCTCGGGTGTATTCATATTATTACTGAAGCAATATGATAAAATATTATATTACAGAAGTGGAAGCATTATTTGGTAACATTTTGTACCTATAATTGCTCCATAATCCTTCAATATCATGATATCATATATATCTGCTGTTTTTTTTGCTGCTTTGTTCGAAAAACATGCACCATGGTCAAGGCCAATATCCATCGATCCTGGTCCCTTGCAATCCCTGCCCTGCTGGTGCTGCTTCACGCCCACCAGATCTCTGCTTGAATAACCACAAACGCTGCGTACATACCCTGGGGCCAGGTTATGGTCGAAGGCCCACGAAGCCTTGTCAGCGTTTTTCCCATTTTTCCATTTGTTAATTGATGGCACTGAGAATTAATGATTGTGATCCGTAGAGATCACTTTGTGAAATCTTTTGACCACAATATATATTGTACAATGCTAACCCTCGGTCCCATAAGAGAAAAACTAGTACCAAAGCGAACGAGGAGCATACAGAAAGTAGGGACACATGGTCGTAAATCGTATGGGGGTACCTTGACGAACCAAAGAACCAACCAAAGAACCAAAAAGAACCAAAGAGCCTTGAATGAACAAGACGTAGGGCAGCAAGGACAAAGTAAACAAAAACAAACACAACAAGAACCAAAACGGATTGATGACCGTTGGGATAGAAAAAACCAGAGTATAAGAAAGACTAAGGAGGTTTCTCTAGATGAAATTCGTCCTGCCAGCAAAAGGCATACTGCAAAAGCGCCGGACCAGAGTGTCAGAAGGAGTACGAGTGTCAGAAAGAGTCAGCGTGGTTCTGTACAAGACATTTATAGTTCTCTAGAACGAATCCTTCCTGGCAACAAGTGGGGTACTGCAAAAGCGCCGGACCAGAGTGTCAGAAAGAGTACGAGTGTCAGAAAGAGTACGAGTGTCAGAAAGAGTCAGCGTGGTTCTGTACAAGACATTTATAGTTCTCTAGAACGAATCCTTCCTGGCAACAAGTGGGGTACTACGAAAGCGACGGACCAAAGTGTCGGAAATAATATGAGTACCAGAATGAGTATGAGTGCCAGAATGAGTATGGGTCATCGGGACAGTTATAGTTCTCTAAATTCACTTCTTCCTGAGAGCAAGTTTTATAATACAACAACGCCAGTTCAGGAATCTCATAGGAGTCTTCCTCCACACTCTATTCCATCTAAATCTAGTGTTCTCACACATGACATACAAAATAAACAACAAAACAAACAAAAGGGTCATCGGGACAGTTATAGTTCTCTAAATTCACTTCTTCCTGAGAGCAAGTTTTATAATACAACAACGCCAGTTCAGGAATCTCATAGGAGTCTTCCTCCACACTCTATTCCATCTAAATCTAGTGTTCTCACACATGACATACAAAATAAACAACAAAACAAACAAAAACAATCAGATGTAAATCAAATTCATGATACCCTCCCAACGCCTAGGGTAAGGAAACGGATGCCTAATGTAGAAGAAGTTTATTCCCCTCCTAGTTCCCCTCCTAGGGTAAGGAAACGGATGCCTAATGTAGAAGAAGTTTATTCCCCTCCTAGTTCCCCTCCTAGGGTAAGGAAACGGATGCCTAATTTTGATCTACTTTATCCAACTCATAGTGAAACACAACAAAAGAGACCCGATGGTTTAACTTTGAATGTCAACTTTCCATATCCAACTCCAAAACCAAAACCAACTCAAAAACTAACTCAAAAACTAACTCAAAAACTAACTCAAAAACTAACTCAAAAACCAACAGAAGAAAAGAAAACAAAATCAAAACAACGATTGAGGTTCTTTTGATTCAAGGACGACTTTGATTTGCATCGAATTCATGTTCCCAACAACCAATCATCAAAATGACGATGTTGTGTTTCTTTTTGTCATTTGTCATTAAAAACAGGATATTAAATAATAATAGTACATCGATCCACTGGGACATATGTCAGTCCAACAGTGTCAGATTATCCATCGTGGCAGCCCGACATACACACTATACGAAATTCCAAATTTCTTGTCTGCAAAGGAGTGCGAAGATATAATCCGACTCGCAAACAAAACAGGAATGCATCGCAGCGAAGTGTATGGCGCAACCAGCGATGTGGTTGACAACAATTCTCGCAAGAGCTATACTGCATGGCTGAGCGATTCCATGTCTGATCTTGTGAAGAAAATAACGGTCATGACTACCCAGTTAACAGGGTTGCCTGCACAGAACCAAGAAGATTTGCAGGTTCTGAGATACCCAGAAGGTGGCTTCTTTTCACCGCATTATGATTGTTGTGAGGGTGGTCCCGAAGAGTGTAGTCGCATGAATGCCAATGGAGGTCCTCGCAGAATCACGATCATCATTTATCTTAACGATAATTTCAAGGGGGGTGAAACCGTTTTTCCAAAAATCAATATCTCGGTGAAACCTCAAACCGGAAAGGCTGCGGTATTTTGGTCGACAGACGACAACGACACTGTCATCAATGAGGCGTATCATGGTGGTAATCCCGTATCAGAAGGAGAGAAATGGATCTGCAATAAATGGGTACATGCCAAAGCTTACAAGACTTGATCCTATAATTGATTAAATGTCAAATAAATGTCAAAAAATAAATGTCAAAAAATGTCAAAAAAGTCAAAAAAAAGTCAAAAAGTATAATGATGTCTAAAGAATTTAATACAAAATCTAAAACTACTAGGGGGAGGCAATATGAGGACCATTTTTGATGATACTCATATTGCATATCCGTCCATCAGACATTTTAGGACGGTTCTGAGTGAATTGTCGTTTCATCATATTGATAAGCTATCATACTATGGAACTGTCAAACTGCATGGATCGCATGCTGATATTGTACTTGTACTAGGACCTTCATTAAGCATTATTTGTTCCTGCAGTGATAGTTGTCATTGTGGTTGTGGTCGCAACAACAATCTAGGCACCCAAGTCAATCGAGACAACAGAGACAACAGAGACAACAGAGACAACAGAGACAAACGGATTTACTTTCAATCTCGAAAGAGAATATTGACGCCTGAATGCGACAATATGGGATTCGCAACAGCAATGACTGAATTTGGCACAAGTAATTTGCTTGGACTCTTCAATCAAATCAAAGCACCCCAATCTCGAGAGATTGTGCTTTCTGGGGAATGGTGTGGAGGCAACATACAGTCAAATGTAGCGATAACAGGACTTCCTCACATGTTTGTCATATTTGATATCAAAATTGATGGTCGATGGGTTGACATGTTTGACTACGCGGACATTTGTGACCACTCCATGCGGATTTATAATATTATGCAGTTTCGTATTTTTGAGGTTACTGTACATACTTACACACCCGAAGATGCACAACAAACAGTCATACGTGCAACACTGGAGGTCGAGCAGGAATGTCCGGTTGGCAAGTTCTTTGGCGTATCTGGTATAGGTGAAGGGGTCGTGTGGAAGCCTCGAGACCTAAAGTATAACCATGGTCGTTTTTGGTTCAAGGTTAAAGGGGGGAAACATAGCACAACTTGTGTCGAACATCCCGAAGACATGGCACCTATTAAAACGAAGGTAATCGAAGACATGATGGTGTTTGTTCGATTAGTCATCACTGAGAGTCGCTGTCTACAAGCATTTCAAGAGACGTCAGATCAAGGAATTGAAGAGTTCCTTGCCTGGATGTACACCGATATATTGAAGGAAGAAAGTGACACAATTGAAAGGGGACAATGGAAATCACATTCGTTACAGTGTGCAATCAGTGCTGTAGCCAAAAAATGGTTCCTGAAACATCAGGAATATGTTTAGAGTATGTTCAGAGTACGTTCAGAGTACGTTCAGAGTACGTTCAGAGTACGTTCAGAGTATGTTCAGAAGTCTTCATCCATAGTAAACAGAGGCCGCCCGGACTCCACTTTTGAATCGAGGGATTGCATCACACCCGCTTTCTGATAATCTGACACGCGTTTCTCGAAGAAATTCGTCTTGCCTTGCAGCGAAATGGACTCCATCCATGGGAACGGGTTGGGTGTATTGTAGATTTTATCAGTACTGAGATTCACGAGAAGCCTATCCGCACAGAACTCGATGTAGTCTCGCATGAGATCCTTGTTCATGCCAATAAGAGAGACGGGCAGTGCATCGCAGATAAACTCCTTCTCGATGTCGACGGCGCCCTTGATAATTTCGTAAACCTCCGAGCTCTCTAACCGTTCATGCTCTGGTAGCAAGGATGAGTACAGGTAGCAAGCGAAATCACAATGTAGACCCTCGTCACGTGAAATGAGCTCGTTTGAGAACGAGAGACCAGGCATCAGACCACGTTTTTTTAGCCAAAAGATTGCGCAAAATGACCCTGAAAAAAATATGCCTTCCACAGCGGCAAATGCAATCAGGCGCTTGGCGAATTGGCTCTCCGAGTGGATCCATTGAAGTGCCCAATCAGCCTTCTTCTTGATGCATGGGATAGTCTGAATGGCATTAAATAGCGTATTCCGTTCTTCTCTGTCTCGAATGTAATTGTCAAGAAGAAGGGAATATGTCTCTCCATGGATGTTTTCCATGGCGATCTGAAATCCATAGAAGGACCTTGCCTCCGGTAATTGAACTTCTCCCATGAAACGCAATGCAAGGTTCTCATTCACGACTCCATCTGACGTCGCAAAGAAAGCCAGAATGTACTTGATGAAATGCTGCTCGTCCGGTTTGAGGTCGTCCCATTTATCCATAGACAAGTCGATCTCGTCCGCTGTCCAAATGCTTGCGAGCGCTTTCTTGTAGAATCGCCATATGCCATCGTGTTGGATTGGAAATATGCAGAACCGATTTGGATTCGGGTCCAGAAGCGGATTCTTTGTCATTGTTGACATATCTGTTGACAGATTTGTTGACATATCTGTTGACATATTTGTTGACATATTATATCTATTTTACTTTTTTGATTTTGAAGCGTTTGTTTTTTTTTATATTTCACGTGACCAAATGGTAAATTGACGATCCACTGGTGTTAAAAGAACCTCTATTGTACTGCTCTCTGCACCACCATTAATGCTTGCGCTTACTGCGGCATTTGATGTATCAGTAACAAAGTTGGGTGTATGGGACGATGCGGGGCCTGATATGGCGTGCTTTACCGTGCTTGGAGTAGAATACATGCAATTAACACGTTCTTTCTGGTTCTGGACAGTTAGTTGTTGAGACCGCACATTTCGACTGCTAGAGAATATCATGATGGTCAATGCCACCAATGATATCATGATACTGTTCATGAACGCGTTCTCAGTGTCGAGGTAAGCCCAGTCAAATCGCATAGCGTTTACGTACAGGATAAACGTTATGAGGCTGACTACCGCAGCACACAGTTCATTCCGGAACTTGAATTGGATATTTTTCTGATCCAAGAAATCTAATACAGCACGAAGAAATTCCAGCATAATAAGTGTGTCAATGATGATGGTCACTATGTACTTCATGAATGAGGATGACGTAAATGATCTGATTAGCCATTTGAGACGGGTCCTAAATTCTTTGTAAGGAACATGGCGACTATTGAAGGACGCCTTTGCAAACAATATATCAAGGGCATAGCCAAATATTCCCGTAAAACCTTGAAGGAACACAGTTGTGCTGACAAGAGGACTCAATCCCAATATACTTTGTCCAAAGACATTGAGCAAATTGCCAATTACATTTGAGACGCCACTTGCAATCATACCACGCACTTTTTCCTTCGTGAAGGGGTGATATATGTTGCCATCATCATTATGTTGATATTCATGTTGTTCTTCTACGTGCCTTTCATCTTGTGAGGGAGAAATGACAGGCATAATGTGCGTTGGTGGTGGTTAAAGGACTTAATTAAAGGACTTAATAGACCTCTTCCATGATAATAATCCGCGATAATAATATATATGCAAAACTCATTGGGACTCATGAGTTTTTGGGACTCGTGAGTTTTACGTTGATCTATTGATCTATTGATCTATTGATCTATTGAAGTATTGATCTATAAAGTCGTAATTTCACGAATGTAGAGTATTGTGAGGTGTGCGATCTCAAACTCTACCTCAAACTCTACCTCAAGTCTACCTCAAACGATCTCAAACTACCTCAAAATCAAAACGACAAACGACAAAAACTATAATAACTGTTACTGAAATTATATTGGGTACTACGAATACTCTGAATACTATGAATGTTACAAATACTATGAATGTTACGAATACTATGAATGTTACGAATACTATGAATGTTATGAACAGCAGTGGTGGAGCAGATACCAGTAATAGGCCATACAACTTAAAAAATAGACTCATTACGCGCCCCGAGGTCAGGAACATCTTGTCAAAATACGGAGTTACATTTCGATTGGAGGACGGGCGGTTGGATGATGATGCAGTAGACACAGAAATGAACGAGTTCTACAAGTCCTTTGTGCACCGATCATACTGTACTCGCAAGAACGAGAACTTCCTGAGCGGCAACGCACTTTGCCCACCCAAATGTCTACCACTTCAAGAAGAATCCAACGAGCGTCTCGAATTCCTGGGCGACTCCGTCTTGAATATCATCGTTGCAGAATATCTTTTTGAGCGCTTTCCCAATGAAAATGAAGGTTTCCTTACACGACTTCGAAGCAAGATTGTCAATGGACAGATGCTTGCGGATCTCTCACTAAAACTTGGGCTCAACAGGTATGTCATCATATCGCGCCAAATTGAGGAGAATGAAGGGCGTGTGAACAAGAAAATCCTCGAGGATGTCTTTGAAGCATTCCTGGGAGCAATGTACATCACACTGGCAGACTACGCGCAGACACGCACATGGGTGGTCAACTTCATCGAGGAACATGTAGATGTCACTGATCTTGTTTTGACTCAAAACAATTGCAAAGAAATTCTCTTGAAATACTTTCAGCACAATTTTAACTGCCAGCCCACGTTCTGTGATGACCGTGCGGCAATGCATATCAATAATACATCAAAGACAGCGGTGAGGAGTCGCAAGTCCCCATCATCTTCAATGAAAAGGAGCGAATTCTCCGTTCTGGTGAAAGACAACAGGAACAATGTCATTGGAGCCGGTAGTGGTGGAACGCGCAAGGCAGCTGAAGAGTGCGCGTGTCGGATGGCTCTTGAACATTATGGTGTAAATGTCTACGAGTAGTCAGAGAGTAGTCAGAATGGTGAATCACATAACGATTCATTAATTTCGACTATTTTCGACTACTTTCGTTTCGACTACTTTTTTCGACTACTTTCGTTTCGACTATTTCCGATATTATTCGAGATTACGAGTAGGAGTACGCTTTCGTTGTGTTGATTTTTGTATTGAATTAGTTGAATGCGTAGATGTCTTTGTAGGTGTCTTTGTAGGTGTCTTTGTAGGTGTCCTTGTAGGTGTCTTTTTTTGTTGTTGCTTGGATGCCATGGTTCGGAGCGTAGGAGTAAATGATCGTTGTTCTTGTCGTTGTCCTTGTAGATCTTGTCGTTGTCCATGTAGTTCTTGTTGTTTGGGTGTCATAGCAAGACGCCCACGTTCAGGTGATGATGGGTCGGGAGTCAAATTACTCATTGCCTCACCTTTATTATGATTATGATTACTGTTCGCTGTTGTCGAACTGTTTAGCCGCTTAGGGATGAGCCCAAGAATGATGAGGTAGTATGGTATGAACATGTTCATAACGATAATGCTCATGATAATTTTGTTTTGCGCCACAATCAGGTCAATGCCATTTGCTCTGTAATCGAAATTCGGAGACAGTTGTGTCAGACATGAAGCTGCGTTCCAACTAACCTTTAATGATAAGAGAGCACCAATGATGTAATCTATACTAGATGCAATTGTTACATTATTTGCAATAGACACGATCATGCATGCAAGTGATACGATTATGTTAAGAGCCAGCTCGGTTAAGAAGTAAACACCCACAAATGCATACAGCGATGGCAAGTAGTCTGCAGCCTGGTCTCTGCTGTCTTCAAACCATTGTCGGAACAACAACGTAATCAGGTTCAAAGCGATTACAGAAAGTGTCAACCTGACCATTTTTATGAGAAACGTCATGATCGCCTCTTTAGACAAGAATACATTGATCAGAATCTGCGTCGATGGATACCGACGCAACATCTCAGCAGCCTTTGCTGATGCTCCGGTCTTAAAAGGCAATGATGATGCGTTTATTGGCGACATTTTTCTATTAATGTCACTCATCTTTCTTTTACCATCTCTCAATTATCGAGATACAAATGTACTCGCGCGGCACATATCAGGAAAATATTTATTTAACAAGTTTAACAAAACTCCCGGAATTCTACCCGACGCGTGACCTACACAACAACATCTTCATGTCCTCATCAATCCAAGTTTCAACACAAACTCTTCCAACTCTTCCTACTCTACCTACTGCTGCTACTGATACTACTGCTACTGCTTCTTTTGCTAATACTGACACTCTTTCCTTGAAGACAATCGGACAGTGCAAGTGGTTCAGTGCAGCAAAAGGATTTGGCTTTTTGACTGTAGTACAGGGACCCCAAGCTGGTGAAGACATATTTGTGCATCATAGCGGTATCCGGCCAAGCAGCTCCCACTACAGGACTCTATTGAAGGGAGAGTATGTTTCTTTCTCTATCATTACGGGCCCCAACGGGCCCCAGGCCACGGATGTGACAGGCGTCTGTGGCGGGACTCTCATGTGTGATGTCATGCCTGTGCGTCGTAAGGGCGGACCGCCTGGATTGTCTGCCACCACCTCTCTATAGTCAATTTATCAACAATTTATCAAAAATTTATTAATCAATTTATCAAAAAATCTCTGTTGCCCATTAATACTTCTGCCGACCGAAGTTCATCCATAGTCATCGGTTTCTTTCCTACCCATAAGATGTAACGCTGGGACAAAGGCACAAGGGCCGTCATTGCGAATCTTATGACTTCATGTTTTGTGGATGCTCCAGGGCCAATGTTACTAAAGATGAAGTCGCTGTCATCTTTATCACTTTTACCCGTATCATTATGTAATCGTTCATCTGATTCATCTGAATAAGACACAACTATGAAGCCTGGACCATAGGGCATCATTGGCTGGTAATTCTTTACATCGTTCATTGCCAGTACCACTATGTGGATGGTCTTCTTGCCATCACTGGCGTCGAAAGCATCGGCAGTAATCATATGAAGGCCTTCTCGGTTGATATACCAGATAGTCAGGGCAGCGCTTCCAAGCACGAGGATCACAAAGAAGAAAGCTAGTTTTGTAATTGTATTGGATTCTCTCACAGTTCTTGTTGTCAACTTTGTCATATTATGTATTATTGTTTCTTGTGCTATGCTAGCATACTCTTCTCTTTCGTGACATTCTTCTACTCGAAATGTAAAAAAACGAGAAAAAACGAACAATAAACAAAATGTAAAAATGTAAACAATGTAATCAATTTATTAGACTATACAAATATTGCGAATACTTCGACAACTGACTAAAACTTGTTCAGTGTCTTTCAGTGTCTGACTCCAAATGTCTGACTCCAGATGATTGATTGACTCCAAATGTCTGACTCCAGATGATTGATTGACTCCAAATGTCTCACTCCAACTGACTAAAACTTGTTCAGTGTCTGACTCCAGATGACTGACTCCAAATGTCCGACTCCAGATGTCTCACTCCAAATGTCTGACTCCAGATGTCTCACTCCAAATGTCTGACTCCAAATGTCTGACTTTAGTGACGTCGCTTCGAGACCAAGATGGTCGGGTCAACCCATCCGAGCGGCTTGCGCTCAATGTAGGTCTGGGATGCTGTCTCCTCATTGCGACCCACTTCGAAGATGTGATCGATGCGTCCTGCACGTAGGAATGATTTGTCCACGTCCAAGTACTGTGTTCCTGGCACCATGTTCATATAGAAGGGTGTCGAGTTCATTGTCATGATGAGGACAGCATTCTGTACGTCACGGAGAGTGTCCATGAAGTCGTTCATGGAGCCCTTGTCGTATACAGGGCGTGGACGTCCTACATCCGTTCGAAGTCCGACATTAACTTTCTGCAGCATGATGTCGGCTTCGTTCACCACAATTACGACGGGTTTTTCGTGTGTGTACTTCAGGATCGCGGCTAGACTCGCGCCGTTCTTGGTGGGATCAATGGAGATGTAGTAAGCATTCAGCTTCATGGCAAGAACCTTGGCGATGGTTGTCTTGCCAGTTCCCGGAACTCCGAATAGGATCATGCGGCCGTTGATGCAAGTCTTGCCCCTGCTAACGGTCACAAACTTCTGGACATGTTTGTCCACAAACTCCATTGCCGATTTGAAAACCAAGCGGTCCATAGGGCAACGGAGGATCATCGTGAGTGTCGTCTCCGAGCAGTCACCATACTCGTCCATAAGCAGGCAATTGTACTTTGTGTCGTACTCCTTCTCCAGCTCTGTGTCAAGATTCATGGGTTTAGCATTCGCCTTAACATTCCGACGGTGCCTCAATTTTGAGCTTGCTGAGATCTTGGTGCAGTCATTGTTGGGCGAAGCGATGACATCTTTGGTGTTCTTGTTGGTATCCTTACTGGTATTATTGTTGGTATTCTTGTTAGTATCATTGCTGCCATGGATAATCAGCTCCTTTGTTCCAGAACCATTCGTTTCGAGACCCTTTGTTACAGAATGCCATGGCATTTTGCACCATGAAAAGACATAGATCTGTACCTCCACATCTTCGGTAGGCGTTATTTTGATGAAGGCGTAAAACGTCCTGCCTACGATGCGGCCATGAGGGTAACGAACGCCCGTTCTGGTCAGGCGGTATCCATCGCACATGATCATATTCTTGATGATGTACGTCAGAATGATTTTGAAAAGCACCGGGTCGCGGTTCTTGCTATGGTCTTCCAACGTCAGGAATAGCATCCATATCACCACAGCGATACAGTACAGGACACGGTCGAACAGCGGACCAAGCCCATGCCCAAAGCCAGTTGACACAGCAGACAAGATCAAATTGAGCATTTCTGATTTTGTTGTCCTGTTGTTGACTGATTTCAATGTTCGGAAGTCCAACTTCAATTTTTTGGGGTGGCTTCCTTAAACCGTACTACACTACAGTAACGAAGTTCGCTCGTCTAGTTAACACACAAACAATCTTCTACGCTATAGATTTTGATGAACACGAATTTGACAGTTTTCACAAAAGTGTTTTAGAATCCAGATCCAGATCCAAGAGTAGTTTTTAAGTACGCAAAAAAAACTAGCAATAAAATTCGCAAATTAAGTCAGTATGTTTGAGAAATATCCTTTACATGTGTAGCGTAAATAGTCTGAGCAATGTGTGTCGTCTATTTACAGTAATACATGTTCTTCATTAACAGCATCATCAGTACAGAGTGTAGGCATGCCGAGCGCAGTGAATGAACTGATTGTAGACGTGGTAATCGTCCATGTTCTTGAATGTCGCATCGTCCCAGCCCTTGAGCTCATACCTCCAGTTGACCACATCGGTATCGACTGAACCGCTTGACGATAGTGTGCGAAGCGATGTGGCATGGTATTGTGGACCAAGGTCGACCCACTTGTCGACATGGAACCAAGTCCATGGAGACGAGGAGGTCGAGGAGGTCGAGGAGGACGAGGAATCCATGGATTTGCGTCGGCTACACGGTCTAGGGTCTCTTGGGCTTCGAATGACATCCTCTAGGTCCTCCAAGTACGTGTTTACCATTTTGATTTTACCGAATGTGCAAGGCAGCGACAAACGGTGCTCGTTGATTAACACCAGTACCTCTGCACACCCCTTACGGATGTAGGGATCGACTGTCCCATCGAGTGTCAGGTACCGGCTTACCTGCTTGTAGAACCAGAACTTGTGGCCAGGGTCATTTCGTCCGTACAGCTTGTATGCGTTGTGACGCAATTGAATCACCATCAAAAGCCTATCCTTGTCGGATGGATAATACTTCTCTAGCTCGTGGTACGAAACGTTGAGTTTGTATGCCTTTTCACCATGTGTCACCACGTTTGTTGGCTTGAGGGGGGCGAAACAGTCAAACAACGTGGGTAGGCCATACCTCAAACCAGTCAACACAGCATACACGATATAATCGAACATGATCAACCCTTTGATTTATACAGTCAGACCATTTCAAAAATTACTTAAGTGGTTTGCGATCATAATATCAGTCATTGACCAACTCCGACAAGCAGGTGCCTGATCTTGCCAAAGTGCATCTGAGCATTTTTGTCTGCATCCCTGATCTTCTCTTGCTGTGTCTTTTCAATACTCGCAGTCCAATTCTTGTATGTTTCCACTGCGTCCTTCCCTTCGTCATTCAGGGTATATGCGAGGGTACCACGATCACGTTCAAGCTCCTCTATATTCCGGTACATCTTTCTGCTTTGGCTGCTAGATGCTGCCTCGTCAAGGTAGCTATTGTTATTGTAAGCCATCCGGAGGTCCGTTGCCTCAACACCCTTATTTGCTATAGAGAAGTCATCAATCTCATCATAACCCATCTCGCTGAATCCTAGCTTGCTTCGGCCAAGTGCTAGTGTGTCAACATGCAACAGTAGGTCTTTGCACACCTTGGGAACCTCTTTGGATGGACGAGGTCGATGATCAACATTGTCCTGACGAAGCCATTCTCCATATCCAGAGTCATTAGGATCCTTCATGCGGTGCTCTGAAAAAAAATTATTGAATTTCTCGGGATCGAAGCCACCATCATATCCTTTGAAATACGCTTCAGCAGCTTTCTTGGTTTTATCCTCCCCATGGCTCTTCGTATGAACTTTACTATGTGGTCTCTGTGCTGATCTGTCTGATGATGCCAAGTATCCCTCCTTCAGCTCTTTGAACTGCTTGTCGCTTTTCTTGAGATGGTACTCCTGCAGTAGTGTGTCATATGACTCTGTCAGGAGGTTAAATATCTCTGCAGCATTTTCCGGATTAACTAGGTTCTTATCAGGATGCAATTGAAGTGCAAGGCGACGATAATTCATCTTCAGCTGATCTAAAGTGAAATCTTTGGGCAAGCGCAACACCGATCGTGGGTCATGTTGTTGTTGCGGCTGGTGAGACATCCGGCTATATTGATGTGTACCTGTGTGTAATATCCTATATGGTAATTTGACCAGATTTAAAACGCGGAATCGTATTCTCTTCTGATCACAGAGCCAGGGTTTTTGCACATGGAAAAACCGAAGTTATATAATGCCTTTCTGGAATGCCGATATCCATGCCCAGCGTTGTGTCCGTATTAACTAAACCTTAAGTTTGTTTTACAAATTGATTTAAGGGTGTATTATTACGGGCACAACGCTGTCCATGCCGATATCTGGAATTCCTATATCCATTGGTATGCAGTTCACGCGCGATGACTTCATTCTTGTTCTTGATTTCATGTCTCTCTTGGTCACTAGCTTGGTGCATAGAAGTTGCTTGCGACTCAATGCACAACGACTCAATGCACAAGGACTCAATGCACAACGACTCAATGCACAAGGACTCAATGCACAACGACTCAATGCACAAAAAGAATCGACTGCACTGGGCATCTCTCGTGGGATTACTTACGACATACTGGTAAAGTGTAGAATGATGCTCCATCTAGGAGCATTTCCAGTAGCTGTAGTCGAGAGGGTTGTTGCACGTGTAGCGGCACTGCATGCATGACGCATGCTGACTGATCAGCATGCTAAGTTCGTCTGAAACGCTTTGCTTGTAGTCGTTGTAGCACGACTTGTGCACCACGTAGTTGCAGTACTTGCAAGGCTGTACCACATTTCTGCGGATCCAGTCGTTCTCAAGGCATATCATGCACGGTTCGTCAACGAGCACCGCGTAAGATGCCAGATGCCGGACGCTGGGATCGGTAGCATTGCTCCACAAGAGCTGCAGGTTATCGATTACCTCGTTGATGCCCTCCTCATACTTGAGCGGAACCGCAATCCGATAGTGCCTCGCCGAGTTGTACCTGAATAAGTCAACGAAGAGGTTGCTGATGCGGTCTTTGGTCCTGGGGGGACCACGTGTGACAATCATGTCGCACATGCTGTCCTCGACTTTCAGGATGCAATCTAGCTCCTTGAAGGACGAGTTGGCTGCACCATTGTCCTTGAGGCTATGGAAGTAATGCTCCCACATGGCGTCCGGGCTTGTGAACACTTTGAAACACATTTCAAATCCTTCTTCCTCGTAGTACTTATCGTAACACTCACGGGACACCTTACAGGCGGCCGCGAGCTTGGTTGCCAAATGGAGCATCATCGTGGAAGGCCGGTAGAATGCTATAGAATGCTATAGAATGCTATCTGCTGAATACGTGAAAATGCCACAAGAATCTTGGTATTTTACTCTTTACCGATTTCAATATTCATTTAGAATGGTATGCGCATCAAATGCGATTATTTTACGATATTCGACAACATTCAAATATTCAATGTTGAATAATTGTAAAAGAGTGAGAACACCGAGACAGACGCCCCAATACGATGCGGTCAGCAACTAAATCAACTAAATTGATTAAATTGGCTAAAAAATTGACTAAATCAAAAAGCGAACGAAGGACCCGACGAAAACAGAGCGCAGAGAGAGGAGTCAACAAGGCAGCAATAAAATTGTTCATAAGAGGAAACATGTAATATCAAGAGTGGGTGGTGGGAGGAGGAGGACGGACAAAGGGAATACTGTTGTACCATATAATCATACAGTCGTCGACGATCATATGGAAGTAAACATAAAAGAAAATTATGTTTCTATACATGGCATTCAGTACCTGGTTTATTATCATCTATTCAGTGGAGAAGATGGTAATACCTGTTATTCCGTAAAGAATATGAAGAATGGAAACTATTATATATTACAGGTTTTTCCGTATTATGAGCAGGAAACGATACTTAAAACAGTCAGAAACAATGTTACTCATTTAATGAAAATTTCAGATATGTGTCATCAGGACCGGGTCACTAAAGTCCTTGCAGGAGGTGTTTCGCCCGGTAAGCAAGTCTATGTGATTCTACCAATGCAATGGTGTCGACTAATAGATATCTTTAATATAATATGGTCAAGCGGAGGTCAATATAATAACGAATATCTGAATAAGCATAGATTAACACAGAACCTCAACACCAATGGAAATACATATTCGGTGGACTACACAGAATGTCAACAAAAATGGTCCACATGGAATCTTGTGTTGCTGCATATAACCATAGAGCTGATGAAAGACGTATGCCATATACACGAAAAAAATATAGTGCACAACGATATCTCAATCTTTTCTTTCAATGTCTACAATTCTCCTGCTAGAGAATTCACACCTACATCATATGACCATTTGGAAATCAAGATCACAAATTTTGGGAAGTCTTGTGAATTGAATAATAATGACCAGCGATGCGGAAGTCGATCAGGAAAAGAAGATGATGTTGTCAAGCTAGGTGCTCTATTGTTCCTGTTGTTCACTTCCAAATTATATGATATATCAAAGAAGTCAGCATTTGGAGATGTATCAAAGAACTCGGCATTTGGAGATGTATCAAAGAAGTCAGCATTTGAAAAGTTGAATGAAGTTTATGATTTTTATATGGGCGACATTATTTATGAGATGCTACACCCAAAAAAGGATGATGAATTTCCTTTAAAGGATGTACTAAGAGAATTAGAAAGGAAATTATCGAAACACAGGAGAAGCACAAGAAAGCCAACTTTTACTGGCTTAGTAACTAGAGTACGAAATGCCATAACTTCAGCATCTCGAAAATTAACTAAAACAAGAGGTCAAGGAACTACATACAAAGTATAGAACAAAGTATAGAAACATAGACACGAAAAAAGTAATTTTACAAATGTAACAAAAAAACCCTATGTCTGTCTTGGACACTACACTGTCAACTGCTTATAATTCACTGTACCAGCTAGATTCATACCAGACGTTGACCAATGTCATTGCAAAGAATGTCACCGCCTACAAAAACGATCTTGGTGCTGCTCAGGATCTTGTCATCGGTGCTTCCTCTAACGTCCATGTTGAGGCCGTGACCAGCGTATCTTCTCATGTCAAAGACACTGGTCTGTTCAAGTTTTTTGCTACAACGACATCCAATAACCAACGCGTGGATGAGGAGATATTCCGTGTTGCAAAGGGCTCATCTGCAACGCTTCTGACAGCGGGCAGTAACATGGGGTTGACGCTTGTCTCACAGGACAACATGAACACAGCCAAGCTATCTGGAGTAACAATGTGCAACAATGGCGTCTATCAGTACATAACCGCTGATAAGCCATTGAAGTTCGACACATTAGGCACAGCAATGAGTAACCTCGTAGCGTCAGATCACGTCTTTGGCAGCGATTTCAACCTCGTCAAGACATACCAGACGGCCAGCAACCCAGGTGATTTAGTCAAGGCAGGCTACAGCTTCCGCATGAATGACGACAACCACTTGGAGCTCCTCAGATATAGTAACTTCCTCGAGTCAGGTGGTTCACGTGATGTATACGTGAAAGTTGCAACATTTGGTAGGGCAACCATCGTGCGTGACTCGGTTGGAGACATTGAAGACTATGATGCCTATGATACCTACAGTAATATCAGCCATTTTAGCCCCCATGCACCCGTATCAATCTCAGACTCTGCATGGGTGGCTGGCGTGCAGGGTGCAATTGCCGCAAAGACTGATGGTGCAGGAAACACATACTTGGTGGGGGTCAGTGGATACACGAGTACCACCGTGCCATGGGCAGTACCAACCGCTATGTACACCGCCAGCGGCACCGTATCAAGTGTTAGCCTCTATAGCCCCCCTGGCAATGATATCAAGATGTTCATTGTTAAATATGATTCAACGGGCGCCGTTGTGTGGGCACGTGGCATTGCCGGTGGTGTTGATCCCAAGACGGCGCACATTTGTTTTGACACAAGGAACTACGTGACAATCGTCACCAATGGCACCACCACGGGTAGCTTCACATTGACATACTCCAATTCCACAACTGTGTCAAAAACGTGCGCTGCCACACCCTCTGGGCAGACCGCCGACATTGCGTGGACGTTTAGTCGAGACGGTGACTTCATAAATGTGGTCCAGATTGTGGGTGTGGAGGCATCCAGTTCTGACAGGATGCCAGTAGGCCTCTATGACAACAGGGATAACTTACACATATCTGGTGTATACAATCGTTCCAATACGCTCAATGTCATAAATTATGATGACCAAACGTCTTTTATTGCATTACAGTCACGCACACCAGTCTCTGTAAACAATAAAGTTGCGTACATTGCAAAGTTCAACACTAGCAAACGCGTTCTTTGGATAGCATCCCCCGGCTTCAATCGGTGGAAATCGAGTATTGGCATCGATGGCCAGGGCAACGTATACACAGCCGGTTATACATACAAGTCTCACGAGCCGGTACTCAATGCGGATGGCTTAATCTCATCGAGCGTTGTCCTGGGATCCTTCATGAAGTCTGATGATGCGAGTACGTCATGCTTGGCTCTTATTAAATACGACTCGAGTGGCATCGCACAATGGGCAGCCGGGTCAGATATGCCGTATGTCAATGAATATGATGTGGGGGTCACCGTGAACACATACGATGAAATCTTTCTGACAGGGATCTTTGAATCGACCACTACACAACCATTCAAAGTTTACAACAGTTCTGGGACTGAAGCGGGTTTTACCTGGCCGACTACATATCGGCCAGCCGGCGAGTACAAGGCGACTTACTGCGTCAAATACAACACACTCGGCACTCCGCAATGGGCATTCATGATTGAGACTGCTATCAACGATATTAATTGGGTGCCCAGCCCGATTTTCGACACTGCAGGCAATCTCATCATCGCACAGGGCTTCAAAGATGACACCATAGTCTTCTACAATGCTGATGGAACTACATACCGTACACTCTATCCAGCAGGAACCGATGGTGGCTCCTACATTGCAAAGTATAGCGCACAGAGCGGATCATGTATGTGGGCAGACTATGCATGTGCTGGGTTAACCGAGATCAGGGATGTGGCGGGCGGCGCAGGAACCTCAGACACCTACATCCTCATGAATGATACGGCTCCTGTCGGCAAGACAGACCCGACCATCGTTACCTATGCAGATTGGAGCACCGCGACCCTTCCTCCCATCAAGACTGTCCTCATCAAGATTGCGCACAATAGTGGCTACCCGGCGCTCTCAGGACCTCTACCATCTTCCACCTTCCCCAGTGGGTTTACCTGGTCTCGCTTCGACAGCGCCAACTTCAATGAGACGAACAAGGACTTGGATTGGTTCAAGGGCAAGACTCCAGACGCATCGGGTAGTGTTGCATCCATCGCGAGCATGTACACATCCTCTCCGAATCCCTTTTCAGCATATGGCATCACTGGAAATGGAACAAACTTTGCTCTCATCCTGCGTGGTTACTTCAGGCCCTCACGGACGGGCGAGTGGCGCTTCACCCTTGTCGCCAACGACTACGCCATGATGTGGATCGGTGATGCCGCAACATCTCCTGGCACGACCAATAAGTCTACTAATACATTCATTACCACGGACAGCACCAACTCGTACACTGCCGTGAGCAAGACCTCATCTACAGTGTCATTGGTTGGCAACCAGTACTACCCCGTCCTCATCTATTACGGACAGTCGTCGAGTGACTCAACCTTGAGCTTGACTTACTATGGACCAGGTGTGCCAAACTCCACTGAAGGGAGTGGCTATTACTTCCATGACATCAACTGGGCAGTCCCCTTCGTCCCGACAGGTATCCCAACCGGGCCTTTGATTAATTTGCAAGCGAAGACACTCTCTGCTCTAAGCAATGGGGATCGTGTACAGACATGGGGAGATTTCACGCAAAGCACCCTGGGCAGCCGCCCACTGTACACTGCGAGCACTTATGGCAGCGGCTACAATGGCGGGGCCTTTGTGTCCTTCACAGCTATGGACCGACAAGCACTGTATACCAGTTCTGCGATAAACTTCAGCAATGTCGTCGTAAACGGTGGTATGACGTATATCTTTCTGATTCGTGTCAAGAGTAATCTCAATACGCTTGTCCACACCGATCAGTTCTCGAGTCCACGCGTCTACCAGGCCAGTGGCACCAACATGATGACTGTGGGTGTATCTCCGACAAATATAGGCTACACTCCGAATACATGGCAGGTATTCATGTACAAACTTGACAACACCAACCAGCGTCTCATCGTCAAGAGGAACGACGTCACGATTGTCGATTTGTCAAATAGTGGAACTACGGTGACAGGGCCTGTACGATTCGGTCTCGGATCCACCGCTACATCATCCACTGAGACTGCATCTAGTTGGACTGATGCAGATGTGGGAGCTTACATCGTCTATGACCGCCCTTTGACGGACAGTGAAATGACACAACTGTATACTTACATATTCAACGGATATGCCACTGATGATTGATTGAGAGTCTTTGTTTGTTGAGAGTCTTTCTTTGAGAGTCCTTGAGAGTCCTTGAGAGTCCTTGAGAGTCCTTGAGAGTCCTTGAGAGTCCTTGAGAGTCCTTGAGAGTCTAAAAGTATTGAAGCATCCATTCACCAAGCACCTTGCTCTGTTGACTTTCAAACAACTCTTCGTCCATGAGCTTCTCAGCAATCATGTATGCCATTGCCTCGAAAGGGTGCTCATAATCAAGGTTGTCATTGTCCATGTCCATGTAACCCATGCTGGTCCTGCCTCTCGCCTGACATGTGATCTCTGAATTTGAAAGACTTGATGGTCTGTCAGACTTGTATTTCTGGTAACAACCGTCGTATGCGATAGACCCTATGTCCGGATTGGAACGTGCCAGCGCATTGTCAGCATGTCGTTGGAGGCTGGTCACTGATCTTGACCAGCGCTTTAAGATGAGGATCTGCGTCTCGGCGGGAAACAGTCTCTGGTAGACGTGTACCTTTTCGTGGATAAGCAAATTGGCCAGTCGTTGTGTAGGTGACTTTAGAGATCGTGTAGTCAGCATAATGATGTCGCAGTGCGTGTGGGGGTATCCGTCCTCTGGCCCCTTCTGCTGTCCACCACCTGCTACTGCAGCATCTTCTAGGACCGCGATTTTCCAAGGTATGCTCGACACACGTGGATATGGTGATAATGCCTTAACGGCCGTTGCCATTGCCATATGGAGTCGAGCCAATTCAGTGCCTTCGAGAGTCTTTCTTACTCGTGAAATATAGAAATCTCGGTACTCTTCCGCTGATTTAACTTTACGCGCAATAAGATCTGCTGCTGTCAAACTAGCCAGATATGTTTCAGCACAACGAAGTACGACTTCTGGTGAGTTTACGAATGTCCACGACATGTCTGTGAATAAATATTGTATACACACGTACATATGCATCTATGCATATATCGAAATATCGAAATATTATCGAAAATAATATATTATTTTTGTTTGCCCTTTACTTGACTGAGGCTGCGCATATTGGTTCTGGATAATTCAGGATATTTCAGGATATTTCAGGGTATTGGACGAGTCGTACAACTCCTACAACTCCTATACTATTTAAAGAGCCCAGCGAGCCTTTCTACAAATGATAATTGTTTTTAGTTAGTTTCTTATTAGTTGCTGTTAGTAGTTGCTGTTAGTAGTTGCTGTTAGTAGTTGCTGTTAGTAGTTGCTGTTAGTAGGTTGTTTGGTTTTTGCCATCTGGACAAGATTAGCACTACCACTGTCAGCAGCAGCTTTACTTGTTGTAACGGTTACAGTGATAATTAAATGCGGTTTTATTTGACCCTCACAGATGGTGTCACACGCCTTGTTAGATACCACGCACAGCTAGGCTGTGTGAGAGAAGAGTACCAGTTCTACATGAGCAGGAGCATGCCTCGCCTTCAAAGTGAGTTTATCGCATCAGCAGACATCTTCAAGCGTATCGTCCACGAAGACCTGAAGTCACTGTTCATCGTCAAGGACATTGTGCCTGCTGATCTTCAAAATTGTCAACAACAAAATTGTCAACAAAATTGTCAAAATACGCGAAGTAATCAAGGTTGTTGTTGCCATAATACTTCCTATAATACTCCGGGAAGCCAGGACCACGTCACAATGGACCCGTGCATCCTGGCATTGCTAGCTCGATTACGCATCGAAGAAACGGAAGTAGGGGATCACAAGGATAGCCGCTGATGTCCAGAGGATCATGTCGCTCAAGGCTCGGATGCCCCGGTCCCCCTCGAATCTGTATCTGAAATATTTTTTGCGCTGCACGATGATGCTTAGCAGTATTGCAAGGATGCCAATCAGGACGGTGCTCAATACGTAGTCCGCAATGAGAGCTTTCAGCAGGTAGTCATTAATGGGAAATGAATTGTCGCGAGTTTTGAAGAGGAACATCAGCGTCCTCAGCACGATGTATAGACCGATGTTGAGGGAGAGATCGAAAGCAAGAAAGATTAGCACAAACCAGAGGGGGTGGGGTGGGGTTTTGTTCTGCATATAGACAGCATCATTGTAACGTGCCTGGAAGAAGGACTTTGCAAACACCATGGCGGACCAGAGGAAGAAGATGCGCAGTGCTTTGATGATGTAGATCACTATGAATGATGGATTAAGTAAGATATCAAGGATGTTGTATCCTGACGGAGAATATAGGCGTGTGAGACGCTTTCTGATATTCAAGATGAACCGTTCTAAATTGTCTACATCCGTCTGCAAACGTTCAACAACACCTTCATCCTCCCCGAGAAGGGGCATGTAAGGTCCTGACCCAAATATCTGTAGGGTCTCTGTCTCTGCCTCCATGAGGGCATCATTTAGAGTGGAAGCGGCCTTTCCAAATTCTTCGAAATACTTCTCTAGCAGGTCGCTTTCCTCTTGTCCAACAACAGGTTTATTGTTTTTCATGATGTTGCGCTCCTTGACGGCAAGCCACTTCAACATGTAGTTCAGACCCTTGCGATTCGAGGAGATCACAAAGTCAGCCTGCTTGTCCTCATATTGCTTGAACAAAGCGCGAATGTTTTTCATGTACATCTTTAACGTCGATGTCACGGACGTCCGGATCTCGAGGCGGTTGCATTCTGGATCGCTCAAAGTCTTGAGGAGGTCGCCAATGATGACCTCCGTATTTTGCCTCGTCTTCTTGATATTATCTATAAAATTTGTTCCGTTCATGGCTTTCATGTGCTGCTCAACGGCAGTGATATACATCTGCATTCGACTCCCTTGCGGGGTGACTTCACCCTGCAGACGGCTCCCTTTGATAGGTTCCAGGATGGCTGCACCACTGCCAGAGGGGCTCCATAGAGACAGTGTGCCGGTTGTTGATGTCGAAAGATCAGATGCTAGGAAGGATCTTCCAGTGACTTTTATCAAGAGCTTCTGAATGGACATAACCTTACCCACGACATCATTTAACAGACGCTGGGCATCATTGAGGGTCGAAGAATAAGAGATACTCGAGATACATGCATTTGCAGATTCCAAGAGACTCGACAGGTACTTGTCCATCTCATTGTACGCATCCTCCGGAGATATTCCCTTGCTCTTATCGTCCTTCTTGATTCCTGATGATGGTTTCTTAATGATGCCACGCATCAGAGAATCAATCTTTTGAGCAGTCTCAACAGGTCGTGTCAAACGGACAAGGTCGATGACTGCATCATTTCCCATGAATTTTTTGACGTTGTCAATATTGGGTAACGAGAAAGACTGCAGTAATGGCTCATTATCGAATATACTCTTGATGACCGTACCAATTGTTTTACCATCACCAATGTCCTTATCCCAGTCATTCAACAAAAAGATAGGCGAGTTCTCCTTGACGGCTTTTAGGAATGTTATGTATGGCGTCAGTTCTTTCTGTATGTCTGCAAAAAGAACCTCTGCTTTGGTCTCTGCAAACTTCTTCCAGGTGATGCGGCTGAAGCTCTCCCCCCCCGACCTAGATAATTTTCCTTCTTCTGTACCTTTTCCAGACAGCCAGATGTCCCCACCGAATGTACCGTCTCAATAGATTTGCGCGTGTTAGACATATCGAAGCCCAGACGTTCCATATCCCCCATGAATTTCTCTGGACCACCGGCAACATTGGAAAAGCGGCTCCGAAGAATTGTTTTTTTCCTGTCACTTGAGTCATAATCACATATGGTGGCATTGGGATTATTCCAGTCATCAAGGAACTCGCGATGATGAGTCCAATTGTTCTTAATAGTACTTTGGAGCTTGGTGATTGCTGCCACATAATCCTTAAAATCCGACGAATCGTAAAACTCAAGCTTCTCAATGAAGTTATTGTCGTCCTTCAAGGAGTCTACGAGGTCTTTCTTGTATTGAGATATATTCGGAGGCGCACTCATTTTGTTCATCCGCGCCTTGATAACCTCTCCGGTGGCTTTTGCGCGAGCCTCGAAATTTTTTATTTCTTTGGTAACAGCTTGTATGGCGGACGATGATCCTGCTGAAACAGCCATATTATCTTCACGGTCGTAAATAATACTAGTTCAGTTTTTCATTGAGGAATTTTCAAGTTGTTTCAAGTTGTTTCATCTTGTCGGCATCATCGGCATTTTTTTCACATATCGCGTAATTAACGGGACAATATGAGTTCATCATCTCCATCTACTGGAACAGATGATAAGGCCCCACTTCGTGCGGAAGAAAGAGTAGAAAATCAAGGTCCTCGTGCTGAATCACCAGAAGTAGTAGCCAGCAACAGCACAAATACAGCAAATACAGCAAATACAGAAAATACAGAAAATACAGCAAACACAGAAAATACAGAAAATACAGCAAATACAGCAAATACAGAAAATACAGGAAATACAACAGTGACACCAGGGGTGGTGCCAGCAAATACAGAAAATACAGCAAATACAGGAAATACAGAAAATACAGAAAATACAGGAAATACAACAGTTACACCAGGGGTGTCAGCAAATACAGCGGTAGAAGCATCAACTGTGGAAAATACAGCGGCATCGAACGAGGAACCGGTAGTAGCACACGGGGAGATTCCATTACGTCATGTATCTGGACCTCGTAAGAAATTCCTGTCGCCCCGTGCTGTTATTGTTTACTCCTGGATGGTCTTTATTCCAGCGATGATATATGCACTATTCAAGGGACACATGGCGTCATGGCTCAAAACATTTAACTACCTAACTGTTCGAACAAACAAAATTGACATGCCTGTCGGTGCGAAAGCACGGATAATATGGCTTCATGTGCTGTATGCATACACACATGCGTATGTTCGGCTCATGCTGATGTTCCTCATCATTGCAGTTGTGCTGGTCATATTTCGCCTCATGTTATCATTTGCACCACAAGATGAAAAGAAGGATTCTGAAACGGTCGTCACGATTGTCACAGCAATTACAGAGATTTGTGATGCACGAAGTATGATGGAATTTTTGGGTCCAAGACACTGGGTATGTCACGGTGTTGCATTTGGCATCTACCTAACTGTCGCATTTGCATTGGTCTACATACAGTTGTCATCTTCCAAAATTAGTAATGATGAAATCGCACAACATCAGCACGCTTTAAAAAGCTATACGCGCGCTGCCATTGTGTCATCAGTGGCAATGATCGTGTTTTACACGGTGTATGCCTGCAAAATTATTTTCTCTACCTGAATCCGTTAAGCTGCTGCCCCATAGTGGTGCAGATATCCACACAGAGAACGATAATGCAATGGGTTTGGCGGCTACCACTGGCAACGCGGACACAGTGCAGCTTCTACTTGGCGAGGGAGCAGACATCCATTCATGTGACGCATTACGTCGAGCATCTTACAATGTGGCCACATTCATGTTGTGGAGTCCCACTATGTGAGGCCCTTCCACCACCATCCCGATTTTTTTCGTTTAATTTTAGTATTCACCTCCGCTCCTCCGCTCAACAAGAGCTGCACTATCTCTGTGTGGGCCTTCCACACTGCAAAACGCCGCTGCACAGGTTCAACCACAGTATGCATTTTGGCTCCCTTGCGCAAGAGGAACTGCACGATTCCCATGTGCCCCTCCATACATTCAGCAGGGAGAATCCTACGTTTATACGCCTCGCGTCGAGCGATAACGATAAGTTGGACAACATCCACGTACTCAGATTCAGCCGCGGCAGCGATGGCCCGTTCACCGTATAGAGCCAAGTCGGAACCACTATCAATCAACAGCTCCAGAGTGGACATGTGTCCATGCTTCGCTGCAACTATCAGTGCGCGGCCAAGAAACACAGACTGCTTTATGGGGGAGGATGTCTGGTGACCCGTCGTCAATATGTACTTGTCCATGATATACCGCACCGTATCTGTGGAGCTTTTCGCGCATGCCCAGAACCATAAATTCCGTTTGGTGTCTTCCAGGTAAGCGTACTCCTTGTTGTCCATGAGAAGTGATAACAAGCTGTCCACGAAGATATGTCGGGAAGTCATTGACAAGTCATTGAGAAAATTGTAGCTAAACGAACGTTGTTTTCCGCCAGAAGTCCTGACAAGGTTGTAAACGATGTGAGCACACACCAATGGCTTGTGCTTGAAACTATGGTACAAGTTCCTAAAGAATGTGCAGCTGCATTTCAGACTACTACTGCCATTGCTAAAGATAATGATATTTATTACGAGTTCAATGGGGACATCGAGTAGATACTTTTCCAGAGACATGGTTTATTACAGCGCGGTGGTGGTCAGTAGTATTTCCAGTATTTAGTATTCAGTATTTAGTATCCAGTATTTAGTATGAAATGAATCTATTATGACTCGTACAGTCGTATTATATGCCGTACATCGAGATTCGAAACGAAAAAATGAAATCTGAACGAAATCTGAAAAGTCTGAAAAATCCGAATCACCACGCGCAGCGCGTTACGCTTCGGCAAATACCAGAGACAACCACGGTAATGCTGGGAATATGTAAAGTGTCAATATATATGTTGTGAGCACAGAGGGCTCCAATGTTTCCTTATTGTTTGCCCCCGACCAGAATGGGTTTTCTTGTACGGTGTACCAGTGTAATAGTGTGGTTATGCCCACGCCCATGAGACATCCTAAGAAAAAAGATGTTGTGCGCATGAACTCCTTGCTTTTTGACTGTATCAGGACACCCATAATGATCAAGATCATTGAGTACCCAATAATGTCAAACAATGCGACGGTTGTCATGAACCACATGAAAGCTGACGCCTTTGAAAAGTTTGGCGATGACGAAATCATCTTGTATACATTGGGTCTTAGCAGTAGTACTCCAAGAATGATTCCAAAGGTGTGAAACAAGAAGAATACAGCCTCGGGTCCTATCTTTGTCACGATATTTCTTAGAGGCGTCCAAATCTTGCGATGCAAATAGATCAATGCTTTTTGCAAGGTTGATGGCTCATCATCACCTTGATGATTTGTACTATTATTACTGGGGTCTACTGATTCCTGTGCGTCATTGTCAAAATTGTCAGGATCAGAAACAGTGGCTCCTTCTTTTTTACCAACGATTGATGATTCAGAGGTGCTCATGTTGATAACATATAATTGATGATTTGCAGGAAAATCGGGAAGAAAGTACGATCAGGTGTTAAGTATTTCCTTCAAGGAAATCGTTTTCTTTCTTTTTCTTTCTGCTGCACATGCCATGGTAATGTGGTGGGGGTTCTACCTCGGATAAGGGATAAGAATTCGTCATCTCCCGTCACGCATCTCCTCAAATTCTCGCTGCATCCGTTTGCAACAGTATGCCCTGGTCGGGTCGGTTATGGCCCGAAGCACACCCTGGCCGATCACGCGGGCCGCCCATTCCTGTCTCAGGAACTCCAAGGTTTCCTCTTGCGATGGCTCGAGTGTCGACAATGTTTTTAATACGCCGTGCCAATGCCATGGCTTGTCTGGGTGCGCTAGCACGTCCGCAATTGTGATGCTGTAATTGTAACTCAGCTTTTTCCATTCCCATGGCTTGTCTTGGTGCGCTAGGACGTCCGCCATCGTGGTGTTCATGTTGCTACTCAATTCGTACCAATACCAGGGCTTGTCTGGGTGCGCTAGGACATCCGCCAATGTGATGTTGCGGTTTTGACTCAAGAAGTACCAATCCCAGGGCTTGTCCGGGTGCGCTATGACATCCGCCATCGTGATGTTGCGGTTTTTACTCAAGGAGCACCAATCCCAGGGCTTGTCTGGGTGCGCTAGGACATCTGCCATCGTGATGTTCTGGTTGTTATTACTCAAGTAGGACCAATCCCAAGGCAGGTCTGGGTGCGCTAGGACATCCGCCAATGTGATGTTGCGGTTTTGACTCAAGAAGTACCAAGACCAGGGCTTGTCTGGGTGCGCTAGGACATCCTCCATTGTAATAATGCTGCGGTTGCTGCTCAAGGCGCCCCAACTCCAGGGCTTCTCTGGGTGCGCTAGGACATCCGCCATTGTGATGTTGCGGTTGCTACTCAAGTGGCCCCAATTCCAGGGCTTCTCCGGGTGCGCTAGCACGTCTGCCAATGTGATTTTGCAGTTAAGACTCAATAAGTCCCAATTCCAGGGCAGGTCTGGGTGCGATAGGACATCCGCCAATGTGATGTTGCGGTTTTTACTCAAGGAGTACCAATCCCATGGCTTGTCCGTGTGCGCTATGACATCCGCCATCGTGATGTTACGGTCGCTACTCAAGTAGGACCAATCCCAGGGCTTGTCCGGGCGCGCTAGGACATCTGTCATTATTATGTTGCGGTTTTGACTCAAGGATTCCCAATCCCATGGCTTGTCCGGGTGCGCTAGGACATCCGTCATTGTGATGTTGCGGTTTTTACTCAAATATGACCAATCCCAAGGCAGGTCTGGGTGCGCTAAGACATCCGCCATTGTGATGTTGCGGTTTTGACTCAAGTAGGACCAATCCCAGGGCTTGTCTGGGTGCACCAGCACACAGGAAAATTGGAGCATTGAGTTACGGGATAGCTTACGCCAGAATTTATCATTGAGAATGTATGGTAGGGCGCACATCTCTTTTAGTGCATTACAACGCTTATCAAAAACGTAACATTTGAGCCGGTTGCGTGTGGTCGTCCGGAAATTCATTATCATCCGAAAAGGTATGTCAGGCAGCGTTGTGCCCGTAATAATACTTTGTAAAACAGATTTAAGGTCTTGTTAATATGGGCACACCGCTGTATGTAGTAGATATGTATCGTGTATCGTATCAAAATTGTGGACTTGGTTTCGGTACTACTGGCTGTCCCATATTTTTGTCCCATATTTGTCCCATATCACACCATCAGCGACAACGGCTGTATCCTTAGCCATGGACATATCAGCGCCCCCTATTTATTAGCAGCTCTAATATTTGAATGTGGCCACGGTCAGACGCCAAGCTTTTTGCTATATTATAGTTCGCATTTCCATAAGTACCTCTATCGAGAAGGAGTTCTACCATGTCTCTATGGCCATTTAAAGACGCCCAATAAAGTGCTAGGTTGTCCTTAGCGTGTATGTCGGCGCCACTGTCGAGAAGGACCTCTACTATGTCTCTGTGGCCATTTAAAGATGCAATACGCAGTGCGTAGTCTTCATTCACATGTACGTCAGCACCCCTATCGAGGAGTAACTGCACAGTTTGAGTGTAGCCTTTGGAAGATGCAATACGCAGTGCGTAGTCTTCATTCGCATGTACGTCAGCACCCCTATCGAGGAGTAACTGCACAGTTTGAGTGTAGCCTTTGGAAGATGCCCAGGCCAGCGCATCGTCGTTCCTAGCATGAATGTCGGCACCCCTATCAAGAAGGAGTTGCACAGTTTGAGTGTGGCCTTTGAAAGACGCCAAGCACAGCGCTTTATTGTCCCCAGCATGTATGTCGGCGCCCCTATTAAGAAGGAGCTCAACTGTGTCCCTGTGGCCTTCGGAAGACGTCCAGTGCAGCGCTAGATTGTCCCCAGCATGTATATCGGCACCCCTATCAAGAAGGAGTTGCACAGTTTGAGTGTGGTCTTTGGAAGACGCCAAGCACAGCGCTAGATTGTCCCCAGCATGTATATCGGCACCCCTATCAAGAAGGAGTTGCACAGTTTGAGTGTGGCCTTTGGAAGACGCCAAGCACAGCGCTTTATTGTCCCCAGCATGTATGTCGGCGCCCCTATTAAGAAGGAGCTCTACTGTGTCCCTGTGGCCTTCGGAAGACGTCCAGTGCAGTGCTAGATTGTCCCCAGCATGTATATCGGCACCCCTATCAAGAAGGAGTTGCACAGTTTGAGTGTGGCCTTTGCAAGACGCCCAATGCAGCGCTTTATTGTCCCCAGCATGTATGTCAGCACCCTTATCGAGAAGGAGCTGTACAATGATGAGGAGGTCATTTGACGACGCTTCTTTCAGCGCTCGGTCATTATCTGCATGTATGTCGGCACCTCTGTCAAGAAGGAGCTCTACTGTGTCCCTGTGGCCAAAACACGATGCCCAGTGCAGCGCTCGGTTGTCCACCGAATGTATGTCGGCACCCTTGTCGAGAAGAAGTTGCACAATTTGAGTTTGGCCTTCGTATGACGCCCAGTGCAGCGCTTTATTGTCCCCGGCATGTATGTCGGCGCCATTGTCGATAAGGAGTTTCACAGTGGCCAGATAGCCATTGTTAGACGCCAGGCGCAGTGCATCATCGTCTTTAGCATGTAGGTTGGCACCTCTGTCTAACAACAGTTGTACCGTGCACATGTGGCCATGACTAGATGCACACACGAGTGCTAAATCACTGTCCACTTGGGTAAGAGCGTCGCTGTCAAATAGAAGCTTCACAATGTCTGTAAGACCATTTTGAGATGCCCAGATTAGCAGGTCGTCAACATATTTGGGACTATGCTCCTGTTCATGTTCTAATAGAATTGTCAAGAAGCGTTCAAGTATCTGTACGTAGCTCCTAGGAAAATGATCCTGCAGATGACTTAAGACCTTGGTATCGAGTTTGGAGTATGATTTTGACACACTATCTTGCCTGTCGATCAATACCTTGTAGAGGATACGAGCACATGCCAGCGGCTCATGGTCACGGACCGTATCGTATGTCTCTCTAAAGAATTTACAGCTCTGCTGCAGGCTTCTTGAGCCATGGGCGCGAACAATAATGTCAATTATCAAGTCTCGTGGTATATCAAGAAGAGAACAACTCGTACAACTCGTGTCGATCACTGAGTGGTGACACAGCATTATTTGTATATCTTTTATCTCTGGTACTGTAATCCTGTTATATTGATGATTTGTACTGGTTGTTGTTTGTTGTTGGTCCATATCATTGGTCCATATTCACTATCAGCAACAATAGCTGGTTCTTTAGGACACGGACATCATGGGCAGACACCGGGTGTGATGCGATATCATTGTTCGTTGTTCGCATGTACATTAGCACCTCTATCAAGAAGGAGTTTTACTGTTTGAATGTGACCATTTTGAGATGCCCCGAGCAGCGCACCATCGTCCAGAGCATGTACATCAGCACCCCTGTCCAGAAGGAGCTCTACAGTATCCCTTTGGCCAAACAAAGATGCCATACGTAGTGCCTTGTCATCATTCGCATGTACATCAGCACCCCTGTCGAGGAGTAACTGCACAGTTTGAGTGAGGCCATTTGAAGATACCCAGAGCAGCGCATCGTCGTTCCTAGCATGAATGTCGGCACCCCTGTCGAGGAGTAACTGCACAGTTTGAGTTCGGCCATTGTAAGACGCCCAGTTCAGTGCATCATCATCTTTCGCATGTATATTGGCGCCCCCATCGAGAAGGACCTCTACTATGTCTCTGTGGCCATTCAAAGATGCAATACGCAGTGCGTAGTCTTCATTCGCATGTACATCAGCACCCCTATCGAGGAGTAACTGCACAATTTGAGTGTAGCCTTTAGAAGATGCCCAGGCCAGCGCATCGTCGTCCCTAGCATGTATGTCGGCGCCCCTGTCAAGAAGGAGTTGTACAGTTTGAGTGTGACCAAAGCCAGTGGCCATGCGCAATGCGCAATCGTTGTCCGCATGTACATCAGCGCCCCTGTCGAGGAGTAGCTGCACAGTGTCCCTGTGTCCACAAAGAGATGCCCAATACAGCGCATTGTCGTTCCCAGCATGTATGTCGGCACCCTTGTCGAGAAGGAACTGCACAATTTGAGTGTGACCATTGTGAGATGCCCAGGTTAGGAGATCGCCAACATATTTGGTGTTATGCTCCTGTTCATGTTCTAATAGAATTGTCAAGAAGTGTTCAAGTATCTGTATGTAGCTCTTAGGAAAATGATCGTGCAGGTGACTCAAGACCTTGGTATCGAGTTTGGAATATGACTTTGACACACGGTCTTGCCTGTCGATCAATATCTTGTAGAGGATACGAGCACATGCCAGCGGCTCATGGTCATGGACCATATCGTATGCCTTTTTGAAGAATTTACAGCTCTGCTGCATGCTTCTTGAGCCATTGGTGCGAACAATGATGTCTATTATCAGGTCTCGTGGTACATCAAGAAAAGAACAACTCGTGCCCAGCACTGGGTGATGACACAGCATTATTTGTATCTCTTGTTATCTCTATCTACGTATGTCGTGTTATCTCTGGTAGTGTAATCCTGTTATATAGACCAATGTCTTTTGTAAGGTTGTTGCACTGTTGACGATTCCTCATCACTAGCGCTTTGCCCGTATTAACAAAACCTTACATTTGTTTTACAAAGTGATTAAAGGTTGTATTATTACGGGCACGATCCTCCCTGACTCTGCAGAATCGGGAGCAAGTAAACGTTACACAAAGTCATATAACGGACGATAAATGATATAGTATAAATAATGAGATGCTTGACTAAGCGGCCATAGTATCCGATCCAGATGACAAAACGTAAACTCGATTATGTATTCGGTTGCCGCTCTCCAAACAGCAAATATGCATGGGATGGTGCGTTTGTTGTTGCAAAGGCACGTGGCACCACTGATATAGTTGGTGCATACTTCAAGAATGGCATGGATTTCATAGGTCATCCGACATATGAGGAAGCGGTCGCAGAGTATCAAAAAAATATTGATAATCATTGGCGCCCCATGGACATTGATGACCTTGACAAAACGGCAATTAATCGAGACGAAATCGATGAAGCCACGTTGCTTGTACCATCATAGGGGGGCGTATGCCAACTTGTGACTGATATTGTGAGATGTAAATTTTATGATATGATATGTATAATCATAGTAAATGGCATGCATGAGCTTCGAGGCGTTTGTACAATTGACAAGATCATTCTAGCCCAGAGCTCAGTGACACAGCATTAATTGTATCTTCTGTATCTCTTATTATCTCTTTCGAGTTTGTTCGAGTTTGTCCTTCGAGTTTCGGAGTTTCGATTTTCTTCCACAATACTGTATTAAGGTTCTTGCAAAAAAGGCATACTATATATATTATTGTTTCCCATTTGTTGTTTCCAGTCGATGCCGCGAAGAACTATCAAAGTGCGTCGTAAAAATGTTGCCGAGAGGAGGAGGCTGCGCAAATTTGTAGTCGCACCCATTGTGTCATCAGCTGTGTCATCAGCTGTGAACTCTCCGACCACTTCCAGTGTTTCCTCTGTTTCCTCTGTTTCCTCTGTTTCCTCATCATCATCTAGATTGCCTGTCTCGATAGACAATATGTTGTGTAAGCACATGTCATACATTCAACGAGAATTAGAAAAGCTACACACACGTTTGCATATACTCGAAGATCATCTACTTCGGACGGCTCCAACAGTTGGATGTAGCGAAGAGTCTCAAAGAAGTGAATTTCAAAGAACTGAATCTCAACATGTGAATCTCGACGACAAAGTGAATCTCAACAAAGTGAATCTCGACATAATGAACCTCCAGTCACTGATGTGATTTTTGAGACACGACGCAGGATGCGTTGGGTAGTATAGACTGATAGATGACACTGAATCAGCGCCACATGAATCTCACCAAGATGAACATGATAAGAAGTGTAATGGATGGATAGATGAACCGGATCATGAGCTCGCGACCAAATGTCCAGCTGGTCGTGTTATGTACTGGCTTAGTGCTATTCGATGATAGAGTGCACACCCAATGCAGTCAATATGACCAGGACCATAACAATGAATTTCGACATAGCAGTCAGTGTGTGTGACGATGACTCTTCACCAGAATGCGATTTTTGTTTTTTTGCTTTAGGTGTGGAGGATGAGGGTGAGACAATACCGACATTTGCAGGAACACCGTCATTACCCGGTCTGCTGTCTTCCCTAATAGCATTGAATTTGCGCCATAGCCGATGCCTGCTCGTACCGCTGAACACCCCGCGCATTGCTCTCACCCAAGATCATCATATTCTGTGGCTGATTATCAAAACCGAGAGGTTGAGGAAGCATTGGAGCCATGACAGGGTTCATTGGAACAATTATGGGTGATTTCTGCTGCTGCGGAGGTCGTTGTTGATGTTGTGGCGATGGGCGCTGGGACTTCTTGGGCGGTGGCTCAATTTTTTTCATTTGCACTGGAGTATTAGGTCTGCTTGGCATCGGTGATATAGGACGCTCTCGCTCAGCTATTTGGCGATCGTAATCGGAATTCTGTTGTCCCCCGTATTCATCTCCCCCCATCATCATTGCGTCTCCCATTATGTTCATTGAACTGTCATTTCCACCATGTGCTTGTAGTGGAGACCCGAAACTATCAAATGGATTCTTATTAGCGTCCTCATGGAGCGTATATGTCGAGCTCAGTGTTTGATAAGCATCTTGTAAACTCGCCATACCTTCTCCTTATTGGTTTCGATATTATTTATTACGTGAGAGATTTGAGAGGTTCTCTGTGGTAAGTCTTCTTGACGGAGGTACCATGCTCTTGTCATGGATTCCATTAACTCAGTTCGAAAGGATCGACCCCGGACTCCGGTTTCAGCAACATTTGTATATTTGTACC
>BDSL01000189.1:0-86935 GCA_003116995.1 Yamagishiella unicocca | reverse complement strand
AATAAATATATGAGGAACGATACCATGCCATCATCGGGAAGTGTCAAAGAAAGTATCAACCAGCAAACAGATTATTCCTACTTTCCACCTCCACAGCCACAGTCAAAAATAAAGGGGGTAATATAATAAGGATGGTATTCGTAAGTATACAACAAACATTGAAACTGCAAAAGCAGAAGCATTTAATAAGTTATTGACAATGCGTCGCTGATGTCATTTGTGTTTCTGGCACCAATGATTTACACATGTCCTTTCATGAGGAATTCTCGGCTTACTCGCAATTGGGTGCTTATGGCGCCTCTTCACTCCAGGACCTCCCTCGAAATCCGCCTGCTGCACGATGGCGAGTTCGCAATGCAACACCAGAGACATGTCATCAGCATGTCTCTGCGCCGTGTTCCGGTACGGCAAAACGTAGTCGTGGTACCCGTACTCAGCGTTGTGCCCGTATTAACTAAACCTTAAGTTTGTTTTACAAATTGATTTAAGGGTGTATTATTACGGGCACAACGCTGCCCGTACTAACAAACGTGTATTATTACGGGCACGACGCTGTGTATACAGTAACTCTCCAATAATGGGCATATCCTGTAATTATGACCTGTCCAGTAGCAAAAATGAATGATGTGATCGCCTTGAACAGCTTCTTGCGTATAATACATGCAACAAAATTGTGCATGAGGTGGGGTTCGAACCACGAACCATTTGGAAACGATCTTAAGTCGTTCGCGTTTGACCACTTCGCTACTCATGCTATAGAATGGGCAACGCATGATTACTCCATGCTCTAAAGCATAATTCATTTATTATGTGTCTAGTTTTGGCTAGTTTTTCCGATTAGTTTCGACTAGTCGAAAATACTAGTTTGCAGAGTCCGTTCTGAAATACTTTTGTCGGACCATTATACGGCTCTAGCGCTGTGACTCTGGCGTTCGTAAATAGGTGATGTTATGACATCCTCCGCGCAATTGAGTTATGCAATTTCAAAGTTTGCATATTTCACAGTCTTTCGCATGAACAGGGATGCCAAACTCAAGTTGATTTAATTGAATTGAATTGTGACTTGAATTGTGACTTGAATTGTGACTTGACTGCGGTGTTACATTTCAATCCATGAGAACGGGAGTATTCCTGGATACAACTCCTCATGAAAGGACACGTGTAATTCATTGGTGTCAGAAACACAAATGACATCAGTAACCCCCACCCCCTCTGCTTATCAAGAGAACGCTCACTGACACGCAGTGCGTGCTTAATGAGCATTGCGGTATTCATATACGCGATGTCGAACTCCTCATCCACCTCATCCACCTCATCCACCTCATCCTCCTCGTCCTCATCGTCCTCCTCGTCATCATCGCATTTTTTTGGTTCGATATATGTTTGGTCGGACTCATCTCCCCATGTGGCCACGTAATTCAGTAGGGTCTTCCGCAGGGCAAGTTCGTTTTTGAAGACCCTTGTCACCGTCTGTCCATGCTTGTAATATGTGAAAACGACGACATATAGCTTCATTTCTGCAACCTTCAACCTTTAACTTTCAACTTTCAACATTCAACAAAGCATTTCAATTAGTCTCTCAATGAGTCTCAATCACATGTAGTTTTCCTTATACGGGACAACAACAGAAACAGCTGGAGGGTGGGCAACTTGAGGAAGTACCCATTATCAGCGCTGTGCCCGTATTAACTAAACCTTAAGTTTGTCTTACTTATAATTTTGTTGTGGCGTTATTGCCGTACGATTACATTGTCGTACTACTCTTTCTCATCCTCGTGAGTAAGGTCCACAACCGATCGAAGACGCTTCACACCACAGCACGACTGCGCAGGCGTCAACGGGGCTTCTTCCTCTTGCTGCGTCATCAGGAACATCACACGTGCCAAGTCGATAGCACGTCCGACAGCAGCTTCGCGGTCAACGCCGCGACCACGCAGCTCACGAACCATATCACGCACAACGCGCAGCTCAAGTCGCAAGTCATGTCGTAAGTCATCGTGTGGGTTCGCCTGATCTCCAGCGAGAATACGGCGAGTCGCGCCGTAGTAGCCAGCTCCATCAGCGCCAACTTGAGCTTGCAGGTAGCCAAAAGGGTCCATCGGAGGGAGTCCTGGCCCTATTAAATCCCTAACAGTCCCAATTCGATGGTGATATGTCGTAGAACTTCTGCGCAGACAATTATACTAAAATCAGTGTTTTTTTTAATTATTTCAAACTAAACATGACTAACACGACATAATCGGAAAGCGCCACGCTGGGGCTGCACAGCTTCTACAACATGTGCATCTTCATACGCTCATCCTCATTCGAATCATACTGACATTTGCGATTCAGACCCAAAAGACCCAGAAGATCCAGAAGACCCCAAAAAATGGTAAGGATTGCGTCTGAAGAGTATTCCAAAGAATTCCAGTGGACGCGGTATAATATTATATAGACGCTTTTATGACTAGGTGACCTATTAGATCCTGCATAATATAATATATTGAAGCATATTAGCATATTAGCATTGAAGTATATTAACCCCAAATTGCCCTTGCCATGAGCTCTGCCTTTAGTCTTCGTATTAGTAGTATTACATGCCCTTGAGCACCTTTTTGGCGACAAGGGTGTCTGAGGGACTGAGCATCTTAGCTTTCACAAGGGCCTGGATGGTTGCGACATCTGGCCTCCTACCCATGGCGCGATGGAGGATCTTGGTCAGCTGCTTGGGCTTGAGACGGGGTGTGAAAGACTGCAGCATCAGCTCGACTGCCGCAACTTTGTTACACGGCATGCTCCACTTGCCGATCAACAGGTTAAGCTTTTCCATCAGCCTCACACGGTCCTCAGTCGAGTTGACCACCAGCAAGCGGACAGCATTAAGGTTTCCCTTCTGGATCGCGACATCGAAGAGATGGTCATTGCATTGCACGAAGATGCGATCAAACCACGTGCTGGCTTCCGCGTATCCGGCAAGCTTCATGAACGCCTGTTCGTATGCGTTCCAGGTTACCTTGGTCAGCAGCTCACTGAATTGGAGCATATTCGGGTATATGTGATTCGACTGCGTCAGATTGTTGAAGGCCGTGTCAATGGCCTTCTGGCTCACCTTGCCCTCGTCCAGGAGATAAATGAAGATTTCCTCGAAATCGAAGACCGAGGTTATTAGCGCCTGGTCCCTGGCTTCATTGCTCACGCCGCTCGCCAGGATGTCCCAGACCATCTTCCGATCATGGAAGCGCAGCGCGATCTGCAGCGACTGGTCCCTTGCCTCCTGACTGACGCCGCTCGCCAGGATGTCACAGGCCATCTTCTGATCATGGACGTGCAGCGCGAGCTGCAGCGACCGGTCCCTTGCCTCCTGACTGACGCCAGCCTTCAGCAGCAGAATGGCGATCTTGTTGCACTTTGAACGAACAGCACGCTCAAAGATCACATCTTTGTTTGTGATCGCATCCGCGTTGAACAACTTGCCATCATCCACAATATAGCGCATGGTCTTAGCATACGACTTGCACGTCGATGCTACCCTTGCAAACTCTTGGATGCCGACATATTTGAGGACAACATGGAGTGCAACGTCGCTGACCATTTTTTCTCGTGGAATAGACAAATTGGATATAGACCAGAGCCTTTCAATTTTTTCCCGTTGGGATTAGGGGAGCGCTTGTAAAAACGTTCAAAGTGCATCGTTCCTGTTAATGCGCGCATTCTCCTCACAGCACAGTTACCAACACGACAGCATCGCGAGACAACTGGAGTGAAATCCATACAAAAAAATCTGTGAACACCGGCCACGGCACCAAGTTCAGCCTTCATGGTACACGTGCACATGCAGCTACAGACCACCAGACTCCCAACCCACGCACTTGGACCACATCTTTAAGGAAGCAGCTTAGGAAGGTTGATCAACTGCATCTTGTACTTCTGCGCCTCGTCTGGTACCGGTGCCTGGCTCTGTAGGACGCGGAGAGCATCTGAGAGGGAGTCGGCACCGTGAAAGGCCTTGCTGCTCTTGTCCTTGAAGTTGCGGACGGCTGGTTAATCGGATATGCTGAGGCCCTTTGCGAGGATGGCGTCCTCCCACGCCGTCGTTCGAACTCATTGACAAACTCATTGATAACTCATGACAAATCAAGATAACTCATGACAAACAAATCATGACAAATCAAGATAACTCACGACAAACGACAAATCATGACAAATCATGACAAATCAAGACAAAAAAATCTGTGAACAGAACAACTATATACTCTACATATATTACTGTAGTCAACTTCCTTGTATGGATCACATACACCTACTCATCTCGTTTGCTATCCTTTTGGTGTTACTTATCCTAATTAGCACTTTTGGAGGATCGGCCAATATTACGAAGAAACCTGAAATTTCGCCAGCTGCTTATCGAACACCATCAACGTACCGTAATATGATTGCAACGTATACAACACCATCACAACAGCAGAAATTACAGCAGAAATTACAGTCACTACCCATACCACTTACCAGTAATGATTCATATGCAGACACTGCTTACACAGATACACCATTACGGACGTCGCCCTATGTATCTGAGCCCTTTGCTGAAGAAGAAGAAGAATTGCCAGAAGTGGCGGATGAAGAAAATGGCATGGATGATGATAGTACACAAGCTGCCGATATGGAAAATGTAGATGATACTGATTACAACCAGGGTACATACATGGAGGGAGACACAGATGACGAATATGAGGAAGTAACTCAAGATGACGAGGAGGCCACTGGTGAAGATATTGGTGAGATTGAAAATGTTGAAGATATTGGAGATATTGGAGATAGTGGAGATAGTGGAGATAGTGGGGAGAGTGGAGATAGTGGAGATAGCGGAGATAATGGAGATAGCGGAGATAATGGAGATAATGGAGATTATGGAGATAACAGATATTATGAAGAGGGTGAAAATGAAGACATTGGTAATATCGATGAGGGTGAAACATCGACAGTCGAAGGATTTGATGGTGATACATGGGCTCCTGTATTCTAATAAACTGTATATGGATAGGGTCGGGAGACAAGCGTAACTGTAAGTTTGTCGACAACGACAACGACAACGACAACAACGACAAAGATGTGTGGATTTCTCTTCTGGATGGTATCGGGACTCTCTGATGATGAGATCAAGGTGATTCAGGACACCCATTCTGCGCGCGTTGCACACCGTGGACCTGATGAAGTAAGTATTAGCATTGTTAAGAAGACGTACGTTTTGGCATTTCACCGTCTTGCCATCTTCAACAGCAAGTCGAAAGGAATGCAGCCTTTGAAGATTCATCATCATCATCATCCAGGTGGCCTTGTAATGGCTATCGGTGAAGTTTGGAACTGGAGGGATTTCTATGCACCTTCAGATGGTGATCCAGACACAGATATGGATGTTTTCACACGGATAGCAATGACACCAGAAGACATTGCGAAAGTAGATGGTGATTTTGCTTTTGTGCGACTCGTAGATGAGAAAGATGGGGTGGAATCAATCTTCTACGCTGGAAGAGATCGTTTTGGTGTGCGGCCAATGTTCTATGGAACAGACAACAACGGCCGAGTCATTTCGCTTGCTTCCGAAGCAAAGGCGCTTGTTGGGGGACCGGGTGTGGATAAAGTACACGTCTTTCCTCCAGGGACATTATTTGACTCATCAACAGGCGAGTTCGTGTCATATTGCAATGAGAGCGTGATCAAAAACGTTCCATCACTCTGTCCAAGTACAGAAGTCGCGCGATTGTTGAGGAATGCTGTAGCTAAGCGTATCAGCCATGGCGTGCGACATGTGGGCGTGCTATGTAGTGGTGGAATAGATTCCTCGATAGTGACAGTTTTAGCTAGTCAGATGGCAACTAGTCAGATGGCAAAGATGGAAAACCATCATCAGAAATTCCATGTTTTCACAATAGAGTACGCGCGTGGCAATGCCGATGATACATTTTATGCAAGGCTGCTCTGTCAAAAACTCGGCATTGAACACACGGTGGTCAGGTTTGATGCTGAGGACGTCCAGGCTAATATTCAAAATGTAATTACTGTATGTGAAACATACGACCCGAACACCATACGCGCGGCCATACCAATGTACCTGTTAGCAAAGCACATTGCTAAAGAGACTGATATCAAAGTAATACTCTCAGGTGAAGGCGCAGATGAGATTTTTGCTGGTTACACGTACTTCATGCAGGCACCACACAACATGATTAACGAAGAATGCGATAGACTTGTCGGAAACCTACATATGTTTGATCTCCTACGCGCCGATCGAACGTTTGCTGCCTTTGGTCTTGAAGTACGTGTGCCCTATCTTGATCAAGACCTCGTTCATTATTTGCGAGGCATTGACGGAAGTGTCAAGGCATTTGAGAGCCGGACGGAGAAATCTCTCTTGCGGACAGCTTTTGATGACCTAGAAGTGCTGAAGACCACGCACATCCTCAATCGAGCCAAGGAACGATTCTCTGATGGTTGTGGGTTCACATATGTACCGGACCTCCTTAACCACGTTAGTGGTGGGGCTGTTTCACGCCTCCAGTACAAACTCGAAAAAGAGAAGGCAGTTTATGGAAAGATTTTTGATGAGATCTACACAGCTTCATGCAAAAATGCAAGGGACTGGATCACCAATCGACATATGCCATCATGGTTATCGGGTGGTGATAGTGTCATGGAGGTCGAACTCTTTTAATGATGTTTCAATTCATGTTTTAATTCATGTTGACTTAATGACTTAATCAGAGACCTAAAGACCTTATCAAAGACCTAATAATCAAAGACCTAATAATCAAAGACCTAAAGACCTAATCAGATTCATCACTGGAGTCATCATTGGAATCATCATTGGAATCATCATTGGAGTCATCATTGGAGTCATCACCATTGACATCAGCGTCATGGGTAGCCATAATGTCCTCTTGCGCAAATTGATTGGTGAGAAGCGTATATTTGAGATAATCTGGATTGTAGTTTGGATTGAGTGACGAGCCGGTAAACTTCCGTGGCATGTCTGGTGACAAGTACTTGACTGAAATAAGCATGTTGTGATTGTATCCTTTGAAATCATATCGGTTCCCGCGAGGTGTCTCAAAGCGGAATGTCAGACGTGGAAGCTTACCAATTGGATGGAACGGTTTACGTAAGAACGTTGAATAATCGAAACGTAAGTTAGACAGGTCATTGACATCAGCCAATTTGAAGATGCCGATACCCACTGAGCATGGATTGAACTTAGCAGTGCTGGATAGCTGGTCCTCTATCTCCTTACAGCGTAGGCGCACATATCGTGTTCCCAGGAGGTTCAGCATACCGGGACTCGATATTTGATGACGGCCTTTGATGAATTCGGCAACACTCGCAAAAAGCCGTTTGTTATTGCGATAGGGCACATACATATACGATGGGTGATTGCGCACCGCATACGACTCAAACCCCAAGTTCTCGAATATGGTCGAGACATCCATGTTGAACATGAACGGATATGTCGTATTCAAAAATTGCGCGCGACCCTGTTTTTTGAGGTTGATGCTCTCTAGGCGATCGGTTCCTACGACACTAAATTTATGCTCTTTTAAGAGTGTGTCGAGTTCATTTTGCAATTCGTCAATGTCATACTGACCTGTCTCAAGGCTATGCATGATGCCTTTGATACAGAAATGGCGTACGAATTCAAGAGGGTTCCAGTTCGCCAGGTACTCTCTTGGAGGCATGTATACATTATATGATACTGTAACCTGCCACTCACCTCGTCCTGAATCATATCCGACAAACGTGGATACATTACGTGCGCTACCACCATCCTCTGATATCAGACGATCGATCAAGACACTAGCAGGATCAGACAATGGCAGGGCATAGAGCTCTCCCAATGGGCCCGTGAGGATCCTATACAGAGGATTCATGGTGTACATTGACTGTGAGGAGGGGGGCACATCATTCATGGATGTAATGGGTGCATTGCCGAATCGTTCAACAATAATTATCATCTCTGTTGTGACCGTTATGATGTCTTGGACCATTGTTGAATCCTCCATGTACGCTCGCGCCGCATCCTTAAGGTAAGCAGTGGCTCCAGGCTTCGCATCCCACTTTGATCTCTCTACTATATAGACACTCCATTCGCTCATTTTGGGTCTGCGGAAGTTCAAGAATATGTCAAACTGGTCATTACCATGCTGCTCCGTGACTAACATTGGCAGGATCTCTGAGCTGTAGTTATCGGGCAGAACTACAGAAGTGTGTGACATGCTCGTTGATGTTCCATCTGGGAAAGTTGTGGTCGTCAGCGTTTTCATGACGCCACTGTTGTCTGTCACTACCTCGGAGACCACAGTAGTTACTGTGCCATCTGGCAATGCCGTTGTCGTTGTTGTCGTTGTAGTCCTTGGGATCACGGTAGTATCCGATGAAACTACGAGGACTGTAATCAAGGAACCATCAAGCTTTAGGGTGGTTGTCGTTTCGATCAGACCATCGACACTTGTCGTTATGGAAGTGACTGTTCCGTCCGCATAAGCTGTTGTCCGTATGACAGACCCATCCAATGCGATGGTTGTCTCTGTTGTTGTTAGGGTTACGGGTGTATCTTCCTCTTCCTCCAAGACTACGGACAACATGATGGTCGCCAATGTGTTCGTGTGCGTGTCAATGTTGAACATCGTATTCGGTATGCATGCATCAAGGACCTCCAGACCATAGACAAATTTTAGTGGATCTTCGAAGTTTATTACATATTCATCAGGATCGGGATAAAACGTGCGGTCACGATTTCCACTGTCAATAAAATACATGTATGAGTCCTTGACACTGTGCTCGTAAAGGAAGTTGATATCGTCAATCGGCATTTGTATTGGTTGAATCCGTTGAAATCCGATGTCTACTTCTTCTTTCCTAACCTAAATTTATTACCGTTGACCTTACGTTTGAACTCCTTAACAACACTGCTACCACTACCTTCAACAAATGCTAGCGCTTGTAACAGAGCATCGGCAAGGTCATCTTTCTTAGGATAAACCTCTAGGAGCGCCAAATTCGCGAAATCACAGAGTACTGTCTCGAGGTAGTGCTTTGCAGTCATGACAGCGTATTTCTTGTTAGATGAGTATTTGACCCTTGCAGCAGCATTCTTAGACCCTTTGCGACTTCTTCCCGATGTTCCCGACGTTGTTCCTGATGTTGCAAGAGGAGATGTCTCGTGTTCATGCTGCTGGGCCATATTTAGCTTCCATGTCGCGCTTATAAACTTGACTTTGCCAAATTCATATTGCGGCAAGGAAAAGAAGCCACATAGGAACATCTGCACAGCCACCATTATGATGCTCCTTGCACGCGGTTGTCGCTCAATGAGGATAATGTCAGCGCTGGTCTTTTCAAAGCGCTTGTGAAGCTCCGCCATCAACACCGATGCACACGCCTCGACATTTCCAACTTTCCCTAAATCAATCATGTCCCAATGCAGGATCTCACAGGACGAAACCTCCCATTTTTTGTGACATATCATGTAACAGTATGCGAGGTGACGAATCCCCACATCAAAGGAAAGGATTGATACCGAGGACGACATTCTCCATTACGTTGTAAGCGAGTGGTATTTATACTGTCATCAAGGTCGACTCATCACCATTCCCTAACTCAGTTTCGCAAAAACTTATCTTTATTAGGTAGACAAGATAACCTAATAGTATAATCTCCTTATTACATATGACCTTGGGAGTGACGACTGCAGCCATCAATCAAAGAGGTGGTGGCACTGGAACAAATCGTTTCGGAGGTGCTGCTGTCGGTATGACACATGCGTATGGTGGAAATGACAGATTCAGGCAGGGTGTCGGTGGCTCTATTGCTGCATCAACCAATGTCGCATCGAGGTATACGAACCATACAAACAATACGGGCAATACGAACCATACAAACAATACGAACAGTACAACGAACAGTACAAACAATCATAGTCAGGCTGGTGGTGTTGCGTTCCCGTCTACGCGGTCTATAGTACAGGCAATAGGCACGTCTGACAAGGACAACCGAAACTATCCATCGTTTGTGGTTTTAGTTGACATTGACGGCACAATCATCGGTGACATTGATGCTCAGCTTACAGAGTACCAGCTCCTGATCCAAGGTCCATCAAAGAAACGAACGCGTGATAACCAGAACACCTTTCGAGGCAAGATGTTCAAGGACCAGCTGGTCACCCAGCTCATGAATGGTCTAATGCGGCCTGGATTCTCACAATTCTGTGCGCAGTGCGCAATGCTCAACATACCCGTCATGCTGTACACGGCAGCTGAGCACGACTGGGCGACATTTCTTGCTCCGCGGATTCTTCACGCAGTGCGTCTAGAGATGATTCGCGACTTCGAGAAGCCCCCAATGGACTTCAAGTTTGCAAGACTCTTCACACGGCGCTTCTGTGGAGTGACACCAGATGGCTCGTGCAAGAAATCATTGGATCTGGTAATCAAATACATATACAGCACACTTCGAAAAGATTACACCATGAGCCAGGGCATCCAGACCCTCATGGACCGCATCATCATGATTGATAACACCGAAGGTATCTTAGAGCAAAAACGAAACCTCGTGCTAGTCCCAACATATAATTATGCGCACCTCTATGATGTGACAGCTACAATCGATCACTCTGACTCCCGACGTCTGTATAGGGCGCGGCAGCTGATCACAGATATTGACAATTCTTTCCTTGGGGAGAGACGTGCAAAAGAGCTCCGTAATGCAGTATCCGAAGGTAAACAGCCATTTCGCGCGCTTTTCTATCAGGCCCTGTCAAAAGCAATGGTCGATAACGCACTTATTGCGAGCGCACATGGAGATCCACTTTGGCGAACACTAAGGAACCGTCTCATGACGTACATGCGCACCGTGACCGATCCAGCTGCCCGCAATGCGTATGACCTTGCCAAGTACCTTGCAGGCCACATCAGCGCAAAGGGCTTGTTACGCACAAGTAAAAACGTATCCCAGGTTATGCGTATGTGAGAGCAAAAACATCATTGAAATTGTTGAAATTGTTGAAATTGTATACAAGAAAGCGTCACCATTGTACGATTCTACCAACAGATTTAGGATGTCCTGACAGACGAAACACATACAGACGGTGACCCAGGTTGTCATAGCACATTCAGACAGGCTGTTGAGGTGGGCTGCCTCTGCACGGCATGGTGCACAGTTCAGGACAGTTCGTCCAGCGTTGTTCCCGTAATGATACACCCTTAAATCAATTTGTAAAAAAACAAACTTAAGGTTTAGTTAATACGGGCACAACGCTGAGTTCGTCCCATCGAGCAGGCGAGCTAACCTGTTCATCGCTTGTAGACTTCTGCCCACAAATGCATGTTGCCGTTCTCTGACAAGTACACACGGAAATCAACACGAAATCTCCAGCTCCTTCCTAGGTAGTCCTGGGTAACGTCGATAGTGTAGACTCCGGGCAAGGGATGCCCGGCTGCATGTTGGCCTTCTAGCAGGACCACCGCATTTTGTTGATCCCCAAACATTTTGTTTAGGGCTTGCTTGAGGGCCAAAGGCTCTGCACCATGGAGCGGTCGCGATGTCTCGTAGGCTACGTGGGCGTAGACTGACTGGCAGCGCCAATCTCCTATCCATGGCTGTGGTTCAATAGGTGTGTAATGGCATACATGCTCACCTCCCGCCATTCGGTGAGATCCAGGCAAAGGCTGCAATGCAGGTTCTCCTTCAACACGATACTCCATCGTAATCTCCTTCCTTCGTCTTGCCATACTATTGTGTCTTTTATCTGTTGTTGCACCATGTCGAGTGGCTTTGACCTGCTCGTGTCTGGCTGGAAGGGGAAGGGTAGCAGCGTGTCCAGCACATTACGCGACGACACGAGGAAAACCTACTGCATTTTGAAGCGGCTCATAGGCGTGGCACTCCATAAGAACATGCTTCGGCCTCTCGAGAGCGCGAGTAGGCAGCGTTGGCACCGTAATTGCATTACGCCAAAAAGAACATAGAGCTCCATTTCCTGTGTAATTCAATTACGGTGCCAACTCTGCGGTGCCATATAATCTCACCACCATGTCGAAGGTATACACTCAACAAGATTTAGACAACGCTGTGGAGAAAGCTCTAGAGGCCGAGCGCAAACGGGCAGCTACGGTGCAGGATGCCTACAAGAGGATGCTCCAAGCTCGTGACGAGGAGTCGTTGGTTATACGAACCCAGCTCAACAACGCCCTAGAACAGCTGGCGCGGGAGAAGAACATCGTGACCAACCTGAGGTCAGAGATTATCTCTAGTGCAATTCGCAAGCGACCCTTGAATGCGTGCTCTTTGCATATTCATCATGTGCCACATTTCATGTCCTGACAGAAAGTTTATCGACGTCGGCGACGAACAAGCTATCATGGAGGCGCTGGACAACATTTCGCACAATGCAAGGGTCGTTCGTTCCTCGTTCGTCACTTTCATTGACGAACGGCATCGTCAATGAGGGGCTGCTGGATTAGTCATGGCGCACCGAACCTGCTCGGACTCCCGCCTGCACGTCAAAAGTCACACGACACACACACATCTTGAGCTCTGTACGACTATACGATTGTACGATTGTAAAAATACATCACCACACCGCTACCTGGAGTCATGATAATTCTATAATTGTATAATTCTATAAAACTGTTCAAAATTTGCAATCTAACTTTTCAGTCAAACATTTCAGTCAATCTCAACAACAACAAATAACAAAATATGAGAAATAATGTAGTATTGAGGACGGATAATAATTATGCAGAATCTTGGAGGCTATCGCTGTTGAAGGAAGACATTGAGGACATAATATCTGGCGAATATTGTTTTCTCAGACAACTTTGCAGCAAGCAACCTAACAACAAGCAACCTAACAAAGACATGCCTTGCCAGCAGTTCGAGGACAGCTACTATAATGCATACAAGATTATGATAAATGTATCGTCATTCTTCGTGTGTGAGGAGAGTTTACAGAGCTCAATCGATGTTGTGGTTGACTGGATAGTGGAGACATGTGTGGAGTTCATAAGGAAGAACAATAAGGAAGCGATGTACTGTAGCAATGGTTGCTGTCGAATCAATGTCAAGGATAACATCGAAAGCAAGCTGAAGAAGATTGACAACATCTGCATGTACATCACTAATGCGGGTATGCGAGGCAGGGTTTTTATCTCAGAGCTTGCGATAAAACGCTTCCAAGAAGAATTCTTGGAAGTTGACAGGCAGCTGAGGTGTCTCATGATTCTGCAACAACACTGCAGCGTCTGGCTAACACCTGAGTTGCGAGCTATGATTTCCACGGCATCTCCATGATTTATTTATGTGGGTGGTGGTGTAGAGCGAACAAGTTCCCACTGGATATTCGGTGCGATGAGCGGACAAATCGAATAATATTGTTTGACAGACGACTGCTGTCCATTGTGATGCTCCGGTACTGGAATAATACTCACTCCGTGTTCGCTTTGTTGGGCGTGTCTCTGTATACCCCTCGAGTAAAAAATTCAACAGTGAAGACTGCACGTCCGCATCTACCAGAGCCAGCTGGTAAACACACCTGTAATATCAGTTGCCATCGCCGCTCACATTGCATATCTTCAAAACCATTTGTGAGATGGGACAAATCTACATTCGACCCACATGCTCTTTTATGCATATTGTTTTCCACATCCGCAACCAAATATTGTTGATGTTGCAGATAAAAGATAAAGGAATTCGTATTCCTCCTATATGGTGTCTAGTTGATATGATGATATCGATTCCAATGTCGCAAACTCTAATACCTCCAACAATACCCCTAATATCTCCAATAATATCTCCAACAATAGCTCAAGACGTTAGTACCCCAGATCTTGAGACCTACAGACCAGTGGCAATTCTTTTAGATGAACGGGGCCGCACACCCATCGACAACCTGATTGAAGCCGACATAGAGCGTCGGATGAAGAAAAAATCATGGCAGCAGTTGGACAAGTGCTTACAGTGGAAGTTGGTCACTGCATATTTGCAGACGCTGGATGAGAAAGTAGTCGGGGATCTCCGTGGACCTTTGCGTGAACTAGTGAATAAGAATGCATTGACCGGTGTTGAATATAACAATAAGGAGATGAGGCTTGTGAACATTGACCTAGCATCCATAGGGATATGCTAGTAGCAACATTGAAACATTGAATATAGATTTTGGTGTTCTGCTTGAACCGTTAATCTGTGATTATAGGATTAGTAGAAATAGTAAAAATAGTAAAGAGAAGTAAAATAGAGATGAGCATGAGAAAACGAGGGCACCATCGCAGCAAGCGCGTGTTTGTCCAAGTGACAACAGGACACGATAAACATGTAATACTTCGGAATAACACGAGATCGAGAAGAAGTAGTCAGTCGAGTCATCTCACACGTCATCGAGATATTCAGAACGAACTTCAATCATTAAAAGCATTCATTAGGGTTTGGCCAACACCTCCATCTAGACATAATACATCACAAATGGGTGGAGCTGGAGATGGTTCTGGTCCTCCAACTGATTCTAATGATTCTAAAAATGATGCTGCTGAAGATGCTCCTAAAGATGATGCTGCTGAAGATCCTAAAGATGATGCTGCTGTCAATCCTAAAGATACTGCTGCTGAAGATGCTCCTAAAGATACTGCTGCTGAAGATGCTCCTAAAGATGCTGCTGCTGAAACTAAAAACGTTAACAATAAGAAGGAATGGGAGAAAGCTATAGGAGAATATCCATCGCAATCAGCGATAGTTTTGTATTACCGAATGATCACACTTTATGATGACATTTTGGGTAAGAACTTCATGAAAGAATTTCAAACCGTTATTGGAAATCGTTTCACCATTGAGAACAGTAAGGAGGACATTATTACGGTTACATTTAATGGTATATCTGTAAGCTATAAAATTAAGTTGATTGATAAAATTATAGAAACGAATATCTCTAAACAAGCTCAGCCTGGTTTATTTAAAAAATCATTAAACACAGTTAATAACACAGTTAATAACACAGTTAAAAACCTATTATCAAGAAAACAATAAAAAATAAAAAAATAAAACAAAAGCTGACCTTGAAAAGGATTCCTTGCTCTCGCTGGATGATGCCAAATCAAGTTGATGTCAAACGAATACAATATCAGGCAGCAACAGCGTTGTGCCCGTATTAACTAAAGCTTAAGTTTGTTTTACAACGCTGGGCAGCAAGATTCATCATAAGTCTTCCTTCTAATTCCTCATAGTCGACTTCTTTTTGCCCGATATTCTCCGGATCCTCTTCGTCGATTTCATTTGTGTGCTCTTTTTCGTGTTTTTCTTCTTCTTTGTCCTTGTCTTCTTTGTCTTCTTTGTCCTCTTGTTGTACGACAATGTCATTATTGCCTTGCGAATCTTTGATTTTGCACCATCTCGTACATTGTATGCCATAGTACCCGTTGCGTTGGTGTGCATCGGCCCACCGACACTGCTTCTGAGCATACTCTCTGGGGCTAAGAGATAAGTGCTTGTTTGCATATTGGACACGCGTGTTGACATATTTCGTATTTTTCGTATTTATTATTATTATTAAACAATAATACACGTGAGGCGATATGAATGAATGGACGTCGTAACAATTGATATTTAATATTATGATTATTTTCCGCGTACATGTCATAGAAAAAATAGAAAAAGCATGCCACGACAACAATTTAGTCCAATTCGGTCTGCAGATCGGGAGTATCAACACCACGATAATGAAGTCAGCATGTACATCCAAGAACATAATGATGTAGCTCGCCTCCATCAACAACCTATTTTATCAGCGATCATGGCTCGCCTACATTTGTAGTGGTAAAATCAGAGGGCTGTTACCACTGTAATGCGATGCGCAATGACCTCCAGAGGCTCGTTCAAACATTGAAGGGATCTGGTGTAAATGCGATTGTCATTGAGGCCTCCGCTCTCATACATGCTGGAGAGAATTCGCCAAACCCATTGCTAGCACTCCTCAATAAAGAACGCGTGCCATATCAAGGTGTACCTTACATAGCGCTTGCCCGACGCGCACATTCTCCACGAACCCGAATGCGGTTGGTTGTATATCCGCCAGGCGCCCGTCGTGACTCTGTGTCGATGGCGCGGTTTGTGCTTCATACAGTCAAACGCAAGCGCTCTCCAGGGTTGGCTCAAACAGTCAAGCGCAAGCGCTCTCCAGGGTTGGCTCAAACCCGGGGAAGTCGTGTCGGGCGAATTTATGCCAAGAGGTCCGCGATGATTCCGATGAGGATACCACCGAGGACTTTGTAAAAATGTCCGAACTAAATGTCCGAACTAAATGTCCGAACTAAATGTCCGAATTAAAATGTCCGAACTAAACTGACCCTAGAATCTGTCTGGGGTGTTTCTGGTCAAGCCAGACGCTCGTGCAAACATGCGAATACCCACTCGATAGACGGGTGACAGACACATATGAAATATACGTTTGATGCCATCAAGGAAAGAGTCCTCGATGAACGTCAACGTGCTACGCATGCACGTGCACATGTAGCTCTGCTTGAACAGCATGACGCGGATAACATTGCTCCTGCACCTCAGAACATACTGTTGCATGAGGAACATGTGAAAATAGAAGCACAAACAAGTGATTATCGTCATGATGAGGACAAAGCGTGTCGCTGGTGATAAGCGAAGACGCCTGAAGAAGTTGTGGAGAGTCCGAATGGCGATCTTGAATGCGCTGCAATCAAGATAGCGTTCGTTGCCAATACCGTAATTTTGATGGCCATGTCTACCTCGCCGTTGTTGTTGCTGCCCCTGTTGCCTCCGTTGAAGGTGATCATGTACTTGTTTCGGCCTGTGCTGCTGCTGCCTCTTCCGTGGTTGTTGCTGATTTTGTTGTTGATTTTGTGGACGTCCAAAGAAAAAGATGGGGGGAATAATAGTGGTTACGTCATCATCTTTTCCATCTCCGCTTGCATGTCGTCGACGGTTTCCAGCATCATTCGATGATGAGTGTGAGGGTATATTCTTGGCTCGGCCAACGCCATCTTGATGCTTGCCGCCCCATATCGGTGCTCTCCTTGTTCGTGCCCGCCATGGATATCCTCCACCATCTTCATGGCTCTCAATTTCATTGTCTTCCTCCTCCTCGTAGTCATTGTAGTCATTGAAACCACCATTGTAATCATTGAAACCATTGTATTCATTGTTGGAACCATTGTAGAGATTGCAGTCGTATTCGTCGTATACGTTTTCTCTTACATCCCTGTTGCGTGCACGATTTGTGTTTCCATTATACTCCCTGTGATTGATCCGGGCTTGATTCTGAACTTGATCTTGGAAATTATCGTCATCTTGATTATTGGTTTCAGTGATGCCATCAAATAGTGAATCACCACGTTGCCGTCCTTGATTTCGACCGGATCCACCATCGTCAGTAACTTGCCACCCATAGCGATCACTCATTTCGTCTGTTTTTTTTGTTTAGTGTTACTACCCCGTCTTACTACTTGATTTCTCTATTACCTCCTCAACAAGAACATAGCTTGGAAAATAGTTTTATGACCCCTGCTTTTCTCCATATATTTCCTTCATGATGTCCTCCTCTTGTAGGTAGCTGAAAAGGCGGATGAAATCCTTCATGAAATAACTGTCCAAACCCAATACACACTTTTCGGTAGTGTAGATTGCGAGCGCGCTTTCAAACGCCTCCTTTGCTTCCTGGTATTTGCCGCACCGGATGTTTACACGTGCCATAAGGTACATGAAATCTGGGTGCCCTTTGAAGGAAGCAGCACTGTACGTTTTCTGAATATCTTCCCAATCGGCTTCAGGCATCGTTTTGTCAAGGGGTGTCTTGTTGAGAACAGCGCGGATGTGGTTCCAATGTGGATTCCACACAAGCTCATTGTTCTGCTCGATGCTGCTCATGTACACCCCTGCTTTGGATCCGTCCATGAAGAAATTTGGTGAGCAAGCGTAGACACGCAACCCAAGTGTGTACATGAGATAAGATAGCTGAATCTGAGTGGGAAACCTAATAGGTAGGAATGCAGACACCATTGCATTAGCTGCCTTTGGCGACACGATGTACGAATCACAACACAAGAAGACCTTGCAGAGCGTTTCTAGTGGCTCGTACAATATGTTATCTGGTGATCCGCTCTTTGTGATGGGCAGTCCAAGGAAAATCATGTCGTAATCGGCAGGTGCATTTTTAATTGTTTTTTGCAACATGCTGATGGCATTGTCGTTGTATATGACATCGTCCTCGAGGATTACATGTGCAGCATTTGGAAAATGACTAGCATTCTCTAGTATCATGCGAAGCGCTGTGAGGTGCTTAAGGGCATTCGATAACTGATTCACATGAAGGGATTTCCTGGACGCATACCTCTCAAAGTATTCCTGGTGATGGCTGACAGTCACTGGACTGGAGATATCCACAAGATCCTTGATCAGCGCAACGTCAAGGTCCTTGGGCTCCTGCGATGTGACCACTGCCATTGAACACCCTTCCACACTCGTACACATGTTTCGAAGCGTCTCGACATTCTTAGAGCGTGCAACCTGTTCAGGAGAGCGGAGAACGTATACGAAGAGTGATGTGGGGATCTTAGCACTGCCAATAGCAGCAGCAACGCCAACATCATCGGTTTCCATATTAATTGCTATTGACTCTGTTGATCGACTCTTTGAATCTGTTATGTAATTGTCCAATTTAATAATTTTTCGAACCCGATAGTTGATACGTTTTGAATGCGTATTCAATACATTGTATGAAACATGCTTGCCTACAACGATTATGATGATGACATCATGACATCGCATATATTATGATTTTTCTTATTATATTATTTGATGCCAAACCTGATAAAAAAGAAACATTCGGCTTTGGTGCGTAGGAGTACAACTATGGTAGTCTTGATAGTCTTGGTAGTCTTAGTAGTCTTAGTAGTCATAGTAGTCTTGGTAGTTTTAGTCGTAATTAATACGGTAGTTGCACCATCTGCATTGAAGCAGCAAAAACATCAGGTAGATATGTTCGTGGACACCATCCGAGGAAACATCATATGGATGTACATTCCATCTGGCTTACATCCATCGGGTTACATTGGACGTTCCGACCAAGTTTCTGACAATGCCGCTCGTCCTGGTACTGCATGGCTAAATACATGGAGGAGCATGAATCCAGATTGGGCAATTCATATCCTATCAACCTCTAATTTATCAATGTTCATCGACATAGGTGAAGAAAGTAGTAAAGAAAGTAGTAAAAATAATACGCGGGATGATGTTCTCCATGTTGCCAGGCAACTACTCGCGACGCATGGTGGTGTCTTTGTCATGACCGGTGTACCATGTAGTATTCCGCTGAATGCATGGGTTTTTGATGCACTGGCTCCCACAGGCTTCTGGATAGTGGGAAACCTCGATATCATCGCGTCCATTAAGCAATCAAGCGTCATCAAGGAATGGTGGGCGCTCGGAGCGAGACAACGTCGTCTTAGAAGCGCACATGACGACCTCGTGCAGGTCCTAAATCGACATGACATTCGTGCCCTCGACTGGTGTAAAACTAACAATTATCATGATGATTCCCATAAGGGTATGAGCAAGATATTGCCGCCCGCTGTGGAAGCCATGCATGTCTATGCAATGCATACTAGTGTGCGATGCCACCACCTCCATGCGATTGCATATGACCCCCAGAAGCTAGTGGTGGTGATTGCTTCATGCGACGGCAGTGATGACTTCATGTCCATCAAGAACGCGGACAAAAATATATGGGCGATAAGCAATATCCAATACATCGTGTATGACAAGTGCAATTTTTGCAGGGGCATCCCGGATGTCATCCACTCAAAAAATATCTATACTAGACCGTTGGCCAATCTGGGGAGAGAACAGGCCACATTCTTGTATTTTGTCATCCACTTTTATTACAACCTCCCTAATGAAGTCATCTTCATGGCTGGAAACTTTTTAAAACATGACCGTCTCCTACATTTGTCAAAACTCATCAGTGACCCCAACTACACAGCCAAATGCGTCAACATTGCCGAAAAGGATCAAGACTTTAGTCTGGACGAACACGAGGGCTCCATGCTCTACCCTTCCCAGATCAGACCTTTCAGAGCGTGGTTCGAAGCAAACGTGGGTGTTTGGCATAGTGGTCAACCAGGTCCTTGCTGGAATGGAATGATGAGGACAACTCGCGAGCGCCTCCTGCGTCATCCAATTGAGTTCTACACGAACATATACAACCAATCCATCGTGAGCACCAACACCGAAGTAGGTCACTATATCGAACGCTCTATGGGCGCTGTGTTCTAGGTGTTCTAAGTATATCATACAGCCAATGGGCGTCTTCATGACAGGGTGCACCTCGTATGTCACCAATTATTAGGGTGCATGTGTATGTGACTAGTACCAGAGACTAGTACCAGAGACTAGTACCAGAGACTAGTACCAGAGACTAGTACCAGAGACTAGTACCAGAGACTAGTACCAGAGACTAGTACCAGAGACCAGTACCAGGACTCCGCCTGTGTCATAGCTCTGATTTCGCTTGACGCTCTCTTTCTGTCTATGAGGGAGCCCGAGTTTGTTAAAAAATGACATAAGGCTTAAATCCGCACGGATTATGCGGATACATAGGGGATGACGTCTACAATGTCGACAATGATGATGTTTCTCGATGACCATGAAGATCGTCGATATGATGGTGATTGTGGGGGTAAAAAAAATGCTACAGAGAATATAGGCTGTTGTGGTGAAGGTGGAGATGGTTATGAGTTTGACTTCACCGATGTGTCAGACTTGACTGATCCCGATTACATATCATCTATATTTTCAAAATTTTCGATTGCCAATCTTGCTGATAATAATAAGAATAAGTTAGAAAGCACAAACGGTTTTTTTCGTTGTGAAAATGGTTGTGATTGTGAAAATTGTGAAGGGGAAAAGTCGCGTGGTGTTATTCCACTGACAGATACTAGTAATACTAGTAATAATAATAATAGTAGTAGCGTATGTGGTGCTGCATGGAGTAACAATTCCCTCGAAGATGTCAGCTGTCCGCACTGCAATCTATACAAAAGCATTATCCTGGAGGACGGCAATTACATATGCCGGCAGTGTGACACTGTCGTGCAGCGCTTCCTGGACCACTCTGCAGAGTGGCGTTACTATGGACAAGACGACAGCAAGACATCTGACCCTGCTCGTTGTGGCCCTCCTTCCAGTGAGCTTTTACCGTCGATAGGTTCCATTCTAACTGCAACGGGAGCAATGCGATGCTCCCTCGGATCACGCATGATCAGGAAATACCAGACATGGAATGCAATGACCTACCGCGAGCGCTCTCTGTACACGGTGTGTGACCAGCTCAACGCTAGCGCATCCCGAAATGGAATCCCACCCGTCATCCTCGAGGAGGCCAAGAGCATGTACAAACGAGTTTCAGAGCAGAAGATTTTCAGAGGGGACAACCGTGGTGCAGTCATCGCGTCTTGTCTATACATGGCGTGTAAAACCAATCACGTCCCCCGGAGCATCAAGGAGGTGGCTGACATGTTTGGTGTACGTGTTCCGTGCATGACAAAGGCGTGCAAGACACTACATGAACTATTGAACGTCCAGGTTGCCTCGAGCTCGCCCATCGACTTTGTGAATCGTTTCTGCAGTAAACTGGGAGTGGATGAGGTATTTAGTGCGTACTGTCGAAGTATCGTGCTCAGAGCATCCGCACTTCACCTCCTGACAGAGTACACACCACCATCTGCGGTAGCAGGATGCATCATGCTATGCTCTGATGTCTCGGGTACATTGGTTCCCAAAAAGAGAATCGCGGATGTTTGTCAGGTGTCAGGTGTTACAATAAGCAAGTGTTTCAAATTCTTAAATAGATATCGCAGTAAGATAATGGATCATAATGTGGAAATAAAAAAATAGGAAAACCTGTCAAAACTTCCAGCTAGTGATCCGCTTTTCCCTGCAGTATATTTTGTAACAAAATTCAACGGACTTTAAAAGTCTATGAGTAATCGCACAGTTTCAAATTGGCCACATGCAGCTGCACGGAGCCGCGCCCTGTCATCTTGAGCATGTACATCGGCGCCTCTGTCAAGGAGCAATCGCACCGTTTCAGTGTGGCCATTTGCTGACGCACGGAGCAGCGCATTGTCGTTATTCGCATGTATATCGGCGCCTCTGTCAAGGAGTAATCGCACAGTTTCAGTGTGGCCACCTGCAGACGCCTGAAGCAACGCTCGATCACATTCATCATCTTTCGCATGTATATCGGCGCCTCTGTCAAGGAGTAATCGCACCGTTTCAATTTGGCCATGTGTAGACGCTTCGATCAGAGCTTCATCATCGTGAGCATGTATATCGGCACCCCTGTCTAAAAGTAATTTCACCGTTTCCGTTTGACCATGTGCTGACGCACGGAGCAGCACTTCTTCATCTTGAGCATATATATCGGCCCCGCTGTCAAGGAGTAATCGCACAGCGTCAGTTTGGCCACGTGTAGACGCATGAATCAACACTAAATCATCTTGTGCATGTATATTGGCGCCCTTGTCTAGGAGTAATCGTACAGTTTCAATTTGGCCCCGTGCAGACGCATGGAACAACGCTCCATCATCTTGAGCATGTAGATCGGCGCCGTTGTCTAGGAGTAATCGCACCGTTTCTGTATGGCCATTTGCAGAAGCATATAGCAGCGCTTTGTCACCTCGAGCATGTATATTCGCGCCTTTGTCAAGGAGCAATCGCACCATTTCTGTTTGGCCATTTGCAGATGCATATAGCAATGCTTTGTTACATTGATCTTGACCTTGAGCAGCATGTGCATCAGCAGCTTCTCTGTCGTCAACAAGGGTTTGCTCATTTTTAGTCTCACCATTCGCACTCCCCCAATACAGTACTCCATCATCTCGAGCGTATATATTCGCGCCTCTGTCAATGAGTAATTGCACAACTTTAGTATGGCAATGGGCATACGCACTGAACAGCGCTCCATCATCTTGCGCGTGTATATTGGCGCCTCTGTCAAGGAGTAATTGCACCGTTTTAATCTGGCCATGTGTAGATGCTTTGATCAGCGCTGCGTCATCTTGCGCATGTATATTGGCGCCTCTGTCGAGGAGTAATCGCACATTTTCAGTTTTGTCATAGGAAGAGGCATCGAGCAGCGCGTTGTCATTATTGGCGTGTATATCGGCGCCTCTGTCAAGGATTAATCGCACCGTGTCCGTCTGGCAATAGGAAGACGCATTCATCAGCACTGTTTCGCCCCGAGCATGTATATCGGCTCCTTTACATATGAGTAATTGCGCAATTTCATCATTACCATTCATGGCCGCTAAATATAGCGCTCTATCATCTTGAGCATGAATATTGGCGCCTCGGTCTAGAAGAAATTGCACAGTGTTAATTTGGCCATGTGATGACGCTTTGAGCAGCGCTTCATCATCTTGAGCGTGAATATTTACGCCTCTGTCAAGGAGTAATCGCACAGTTTCAATTTGACCGTTAGACGATGCCGCGTTCAGTGCGTCGCCGTCATCAACATCACCGCCTCTGTCCAGGAGCAGTCTAACGAGTTCAATGGGGCCGAAAAGTGACGCATACCGCAATGCTGAGTCATTTTGAGCATGTATATCGGCGCCTCTGTCAAGTAGTATTTCCACAGTTTTAGTGTGGCCATTGAGAGACGCCAATGTCAGGGCTTCTCCAAACTGAGAATGTGATTTTGCGCATGTAGCAGGGAGGCTGCGGACTTAGCAGAGCTACGCCGCGGCTCCAACGTCGCATAACTACATAATTGTATAATGACCGTTAAGGTCTACAAACCGCGTTACGGGTGTGGTATGTCACACGTAGCGTAAGCCATCACGATATGTCGAACTACGGTACGGCACTAGGTGGACGAGCGGCCTAGGTGATACAACGCTCGTTGGGGTAGGGCAGGTGCCATCGCATACATACTGCGGTCTGGGTCCGAGTCCCAGCTATACTCATTCGGCCATCCCTTGTTGACTATCGAGTTAGATCCGACTTCCGCTGCCCATACCCTAAGTGTGGTCCTAAGTAAGGAGCACCCTCGTTACAGCGCCTCTGTCGATGAGGAGTTTCACTTTTTTTTTACTGTGGTCGTGTGGCCTTTCTCTGCAGCGCAACACAATGCGCGTTCCTTATCTACGTCTGCGCAGCTTCTGTCAAGCAGGAGTTTTACTATGGCCAAGTTACCATGCGATGACGCAAGCTCAAGTGGACCATCATAATAATATGTACCATGTATATTGGCGCCGTTGTCTAGGAGTATTTTGACTATTTCAATGTGACCTTGTTGACATGCCAGCCGAAGCGCGCCATCATCTTGAGCATTTATATTGGCGCCTCTCTCAAGGAGGGACCTTACTGTTTCAACATGACCATTCTCAGACGCCGTAATGAGCGCGAAGTCTTTCATCTCATGTAAATCAACACATCTATCAAGGAGAAGTTGTAATACGCTTACATAACCGTTCACAGTTGCCCCGTGGAGTAGAGATTTCCTGTACTCATGATTGTTGTACTCATGATTGTAAACATTCTTATTCGATCTCATAAGTAACAAGAAATTGTCAATTATGTCCAGGTAGTTTGGAAGCTTTACAAACATGCGATTATCTAAAAAAGTAGGCTTGAGTCCGCTGTTTTGTAGGTCAGTGTCAGACGTATTTTGTAGGTCAGACGTATTTTGTAGGTCAGACGTATAGTCAGATTGGTCGATCATACGATTGTACAGAATGCGCGCACATGCCATTGTGTCGTGTTCCTTAACGTGTTTGTATATGAACGTGAAAGACGAACAGCTTTGCAAAAGACTTGTCGATCCATTACTGCGGATAATAATTTGTGTTTGCAAATCGATAGGTAGGTCAAGTAAAGACATTGTGTACACGTGTGTCAGTATTTTGAGCAGAAGTATTTTATCCCTCCCTGGAGCAATACGACATGTCGTACTACATCAATATAACACCGGGGCCATCGCTAATAGTCTATATTTGTAGTTCATGATATCTATACCTATTCCTTATATATACAACTTTAGTATAGTGTGAGAGAGAGACCCCTACTGTGCGAGACCTATAGTAGGTCGCGCATTGGCCATGGCCGGCCTGCAGACTGACAGTCCCGCAAAGGCTGACTTCTCGAAGTTGCCCATCGAACTGCTGAGTAACATTGCCGCGCAATTGAGCCTCTGCGGCTTGGCCGCATTTGCCAGCACGTGCAGTGGGCTGCGCCAGCTCCCTAAGCTTTGCGTTACGAGCGAGGAGGACTTTGACAAGTTTGTCACGCGGGACAGACGCGAGCCGTGGTGGCGCAAGTGTGTCCTTCTCTGGCTCTACAGCCCCCAGGGCCAGCGACCCGCGGCGTGGCAGCCCACCTCCTCTCCCATCGCACCTCCTCCTCCTCTGGACATTGCTGACCAGCAGAGCTTCCTGGAGTCGGCGTGCGAGTCCGGACGCACGGGCGCGGTGCGTGCCCTCATCGGCATGTTCCGAGACACATACGCTGTTGTATGTATGGCGATTCCCATCGGCAAAGCTGGCCACAGAAATCACGTCAAGGTATAGATATATATGTACCGACACTCTCCTCTGTACCGACACTCTCAGCTATTTGGTACTATATTTCCTCCTCTTGCGCAGGTCCTGCGCGTGCTTTTCAAGGAGTTCGGTCACAAGGACAGCTTTATCCGCGACCTGTGCATTGACATCGAATACGGCCCAACGTGGCCACAGAATGCACTACAGGAGCTGCCGCGAGCGGCTGAAGTATGGCAGCGTTTACTCGCCAAATGCACCGAGGAAGTCATGTTGCTTCTCGTCCAGAATAATTTGCTGATGGACAGCGACGTGGACAGACTCGCAGCTGCGAGTGCGGTGAAGCCCTTCATTCGAGTAGCTCAGCGCATCAAGCAATCTGGGAAACGCTTGTCCCCTTTTGCGGCGGCAATCTGGCTGCCCAACGTCCTCCGCTGGTACCAGAGGACGGATCTCCTGGAGTGGATGTGGTGGCAGGCTGTGTCCTTTCCGGGCTCCCCTAAAGACCCCGCGATGCTGTACGATGAATGCGTCCACGCCGTCCTGATGTACTCGAGTGATGATGCGCCCGTGGAGCTGCGCTGTCTCGAGTCCCTGGCGCGAGAGACGGACGGCGTGTCCATCTGGGACCCTGAAAAGTACGCGGAGCTGCTCGCATCTGACCGCTGGTCGACGAGCCGACCAAAGGAGCCGATAGGAAGCAGCAAGATGGACATATACGGCTGCGCCATGACGTGGATGCTCGAAGCGGCGGGGACGGCGGCGGGTCACGATGTCCTCCTGGCAGCGCTGCAGCGAGTGCTGGGGGACAGCAGCTCGGAGCAGGCCGTTGGCACGGCGGTGGTGCTCGCACTGGCGCTGCCTCCCTGGCGATGCGTCGCACCGGAGCTGCCTCCCACAGCGAACTGCATCGTCATACAACAGTTTGCAGCGCTGAAGGCGGCGTTGGAACATACGCACCTCTTACGGCAGGCCGCTGCCCTCTTCGACCACCTCGGTGGCTCTGGCTCGGTGGATCTGGCTCGGTGGCTCGAAGACTACTTAGACTTCAGCAGCCTCGAGACACAACTCATTTTGGCCGGATTTTATTATATTGACAACAAAGACCTTGTGCTGCTGCTGGAGAGCATGTCGGCGCGCCCCGGTCCCTTGGCGGACCAGGCCCTTAAGCTGGCACGGACGCGCTTGTGCGCGTGCTCACACCTCTTCGACCGTGACACCTACTCGGTAGAAGCGCGCACCGAGGTCTTCAAGCTCATCGCCAACGAACAGATAGGAGCGGCGGCATACACCGAATACAAGTATGTACTGACATTTTGTTCTTGTTGGACGGCAAGGTGTATAATAATGTACAACTCATTTTATTCAGGAAAATAAATCAAGACAGTTGGTGCCCTGCGCTGCTGCGGCTGGCGCCTTCGGTATCGGAGGATGCGCGCTCCGAGGTCTTCTATCTTCTCTTTATGAAGACGAGCTACACGCGAGATCCGTTCATCAGCTCCCTGATTCTGGAGTTGGTGCCCACGGTGTCGGAGGTGGTATACAACAACATGTTGTGGGATTTGGCCTGCAACCAACGGGTATTCAACTGCAACGAGAGTCTGATGAAGACGCTACTGGAGCGCCGCGGTGCAACAACTGTGCTTGTCCGCATCGCGGAGGCGGCCCGCGATAGCAGTAATTGTGTCGAGCGCAAAGAATTACTGGCATCACTGCGCGCACTTCTGGAGTGCGGTCAGCTGCCGTCGGATGCAGTTACGGCGCGCATCATCATGTGCGTGGGGAGCATCCCGGCAGAGGGCCGTGACCTGGCGATCTGGCTGGGCGAACGCGCGTCCGTGGGGAGCATCAAGGCCGCGCTCATGCTCGCCGCACAGAACAATGCATCCAAGGCGGTAAATGTGATCTGCCGAAACTTTGTGAAGAAGCTCGACACGGAGTCGTTGAAGTCAGCGTACGCTGCCAAGAAGGGGAGCTCGAAGGTCATGCACGACGCATTTCAGGCGGCGGCCAAGACCCTGCACGTCAAACTAGGATAGAATGAGAGGTGGAGAAACGTCTGTGATGAAGGCGGTCAGCCAAATGGCACAGATTCCACACCTCCTGATCCATGGCAGTCCGATCATACAACGATGCCAAACATGGGTGATTCCAATACATCATATATGTAACCGTGTATGGGATCCGTTGGCTGAATTACATGGTCATGATTACCATCAATCCAGAATTTAGATATTATGTCGTCCCAATCGGTGCGGTCATGTTTGTGGCCCCAAGTCCTAACCTTATGCCGTATTTGTTCTACCGGCCTGACCCAACTGAAATGGTGAAACATGGGTGCCGAATTAATACCGCACAACCGTCGCATGCACCCGCCAGGTTGATAGGCGACAATGCCATCGCGCTCATGTGGGTCAGTTAGTGCGGCGGTTTCTTGCCTAAGATTCACAAGTATGATGCTGTCTTCATGAACCCTTGCGCGCCAAGTGGGACTCTTGAAGTACCAGTAACATGAGAACTTGTACGCCATATTGTCATTCAAATGTTTCTTGTGAATTTGAAACCAAGCATCGAATTCGGCACCGACAGGTATCTCGTCACCATCTAGGAACATTACCCAACTCACCCCAGAACCATTTTCGGTATCAGTTTTAACCAGTTGTCGGTATCCATGCAGCCTTGCCAGATTATGATACTTCCTAGGATCCATCATTGCGTCTGGATGCGCTACATCATACCGAACGACTTCAATGCGTTTCCCGTTTTGAATTTCTGATCCTGTTTTTTGTGATTCAGCTTGTGAAAGTGCGTCGGGTACGTTTTGTGGTGTTCCGTCAAAGAGATGCGACCCTACACTGTATATGATATGGGTCGCGCACGTGCATGCAAGCAGTTCTCTAAGTTGCGCTTCCAGGAATATAGTTTCATTACAGCTCCATGACACTACGATACCAAGGCTTTGTGTCTTATTATCGGACACTATCATTGTTAAGGAATGGTTGTTCAACGATGGTTGAACGATGGACATTAAAATCAACACTACCAGTCAATTCATAAATCAGTTTTATGGAATGGACATTAGTTTTATGGAATGGACATCACTTGGATGAAATATCATCATACTCTAGTGCGTCTGCATCGATATCATCGTCCCCCCCACCATCCTGATCGTCCCCATCTATAGGGTCACCATCTAAGTCATCATCCACAATGTCATCATCAAGCTCGACATCAACATCATCATCGTCTTCTTCTTGTACATCATCGCTCCTATCATCCACCCCTTCTTCTTCATCATCACTATTGTGAAGACCTTTTCTTTCCTTCTCTTCGTCCTCCGCATCGTCATTAATGGAGTCATCGACTACAGTGTTATCTGATACATCGTCTGGTATCTCATCATTGACACCATCGTCTTCCTCCTCCTCTTCAACAGCGGCCACTCCAGTAGCGTCATCCGTGTCAATAAGTGTGGGCATAACATTGATGGGTAGAAGCCCTCCACGTTTGGTGTTCGTTGAGGGAACAGCACGCAGTAGCCTACCCATCACACGAATCATGGTCTCCTTGAGCTCAAATTTCTTGCCCAGTACTTCCACAAAGACATCATCGCCGACACGCACAGAGTCCAGTGGCACCTCTGTAGGAGAGTTGTTTCGTATGATGACGGTCTGAATGATGGTAGTGAATTTACCGTCTACCTCGATCCCGCTCTGTGCTAGGAGACCAAATTTATTGCTGTTAACCACCCTAGCGGGTAGAACATGACCCGGGCAGGGGTTGCAGACGTCAGCAATGACGTTGACATTGTATATGACATCGCCATTTAGGGATGCACCCTCAATGCGCCCAGGGGACAACTCATGTATCTTGACGGATCCAGGACGAACGTAACCATGTCGGGAGCACAACCCCTCTAATGATGACTGCAGCTTTGACATAATCACTGCTCTGATATTGCTACCAATTTCTTTGGGCAGAATTTTGACCTTTTCTCGAATCAACATCCTGCAAAAAATCGTGCTGCGCTGGTGATCCTTGACGTTTTCCTTGGCATTCTCCTTGACATTATTATCACCTGCAATGATCTGAGACATCGTTTTGGATGTCTTCTGTATCTGTAGCCTATATCTTGGTATTTAACTCGATGTTGTACTTATTTACTTTGACAAATTACGCACATTACACAGACTTAATTACACAGATTACGCAGACTTCATCTTCAACATATCATACATTTAATATTTATATCTCTATATCTTTGACATCCTTGACATCCTGGACATCTTTGTTGACATCCTGGACATCTTTGTTGACATCCTGGACATCTTTGTCTTTGTCTACAGCATCCACGTTTTCTACTTTGGTTTCCACGTCTTCGCCACTGTTTACACCTGTCACGATTTTCTGTTTCTCATTTGCCTCTTTTTGCTTAATTTGTGCTTCGACGAGGCTGGGATGGAAACGCCAGGTTGTCAGTGCGAGGAATAATAGAAGCACGATGGTCGCAAAGATTGCAAGGAGTGCAGCCGTCGACATTTAGATTTATGTCCAGAGAGTAAATTAGGCACATCAACGCAGCTTGTTCATATGTACTAGGATGTACTAGGATGTACTAGGATGTATCACCCACCTGCGAAGGAGCATGCAAAGGTACCATGACTCGGCAGACCCTGCTCGATGTCCTTGTAGGAATGAGGTACACCCCCCCTCGATAAATAATTCGGTGTTGGTCAATCCCCTTTTGCAATGCGTAGAGGAAGATTGTCTCGTCAAAAACAGCAGTTCGTTTAGTTAACATAGCCCTGATATCGTTGATGTCCATTGTTCGGCTATGGTTCGCCTCCAGGATGCTCACAATGGCACCTATGGTGTCATCAATCCCGGTAATAGAGTGGCGCCATGGGTCGTATGTGCTTGTGTCACTACCGGGTTCGACCCTTGTAAGTGTGTCAACGATGCACGTTTTGGATGAGGCGGCGAGGTCTTTGCCCACATTGTACTTCTTCAGAGTCTTGCCCTGACACGTTGTAATATCGAGAGTAGCTAGAGCAAGTGCCTTATCTTGTTGCGAGTGGCGGTTCAGGTCACAGTCGACAGATATCGACTTTAGGATATCCTCAATAATGTTAATCTTTGTCTGCTTCATCTCAGAAATACGATATGCGTTCAGATCCACTGTCTCATTCTGAGATGTAGGCAAGCCCTTGGGCGCAACAGCTGCGTGTAAATACACAGTGACATTGCGCTGTTCCACAGGGAGAGCGGCATGAGAGCAATTTCGTGAAGCACGCCCTATGATTTGTGCAACCTTGTTGCTGTGATACCAAGGGTCTAGGAGGTGCAAGGAGCGCACACATTTGAAGTCAATGCCCTCTGTTGCCACACCACATGCCAGAATGACTCTGACATTGCTGCCTGTACTGTTCTCATTTGACACAGCGACACCAAGGTCACGGTTGAAGTTGGAACGCGTGCATATACGAGAATCAGATGTCAAGAGTATATAGTTGCCCTTGAATGTTGGGGACACTGGCCGAACAATGCCATTACCAATAGTGGGGTCTTTGCCAAGAATCTTGCGACTCCCGTAGCGTTTGAAACCTTGCTGTTCTAGAGCGATGGATAATGGTATGAGTCCAGCCCACAGGAAACGGGAATAGACGAAAACAATTCCCGTTGAGGAGATTATCCGCTTGATGATGGCGTCGAACTTGCAGCTGTACGTACTGAGGTTCTTTGCGGAAAGGAAACCGCCATTCTTTCCTGCTTCTGGTGCATATTCTACAGAGAATTCCTTTCCAGGAAGGCGATGAAAGCAGTTCCAAAACAGCGTTGATGAATTGCGATTTTTGACGTCATTGCTCTTCACAGGAAACATGATATTTGACACTTCAAATCCTGGTCGGAATGTAGCTGGCAGGTCATCGTCAACACCCTCATGATTCTGTATCTTAGTAAATGCTTCTTCTTCTTCTTCTTCTTCCCCATTCTCTTCGTTCGGGACATCATCATGCTGCTTCTTTTTTAGTCCGCCTACTTCCTGAAATTCTACCATGTTGCCCACTGCCTTTAATGTGTTTGCGATGTTGTCTTCATCATCAATGGTCTCTTCGTCCTCGTCCTCTTCATTGTTGTTGACACCATTATTGGCGCCATCAACAGCAAGTTTGCCAAGTTGATCATCATTCAAAACTGCACCCGATATGTTTCCTATGTACGAGTGATATTGCTTGGTGTGCATGTGAGAAATGATCAATTGCGTCTTCTGAATCCTGTAGTTCTTTGGGATTGGGTTTCCTGAGATATCATTTGAAAATGTGTCCCCCACACGAAGCATGAGGTCCGCGTCAAGCTCATGCTTGGGATTCAACATGATAGGGAACCTTAAGGGATTGCGTCCTGATACATGTGACACGTACCCAACACACGCCCTGCTCAGGGCCATGGCATCCAGCAACGTTCCGTCGTCAGCAAATATTTTGCTTCGTTTGAGGATCGGGCGTGCGTCATTGATGAGGAGAAGGTTCAGGATATCTACTATCTCCCTCGCGTCATTGAACATTGGCGTGGCAGTGAGCAGGATGAGCTTTGTCCCCCGGCAGAGCTTTAATACACGCACAAGCGCCTTGTACGCGAACTTATTACCAGATACGCGTTGTGAACGAAGATTGTGCACCTCGTCAACGATTATAATATGTTTTTTAAATGTCTTTTGGACCTCACCATCCGACATGTTGAAGATCGTGTTGCCAAACTTATGGTATCCCTTGAATGTGTATTTTTGGTTGATTAGCCGCTGCGCGTGCGTTTCCATATCGCCTCCCTCAGAAAGGCCCATGGTGTAACGGAGTTGTGTGCACTGGTTTGAGATGGCCATGCCATTCGCGTCAGTTGAAACCTTTTTCGCGTCAAATATCTGGCTTCGGAATGCCTGTTGTACATTATGAGGAGCGAGGACGATAATGTGGCGATCGTCGAACTGCTCAGCAATGGATATGGCAGAACACGTCTTACCGACGCCCACATCATGGAAAAGGAGGATACCATTATAGGGTGTCGTTGGAGATAGGAAGTTTCTCACGAATGACTGGCTCTCTGAGAGACGAAATTCGGAAGATGATGTAGACTTGAAGATACTGCATGCCTGTTCAGCGGCATTTGCAAAGTCTTTCACGGCCTCCATTTCAGGGACACGGTGTTCATAGAACTCCCGCTTGCTCAACAATGATGACTGAAATGCAGGGTCTTCAATGCTGGCATACGTTCGATACGAATCCTTCCCATTTTTAGAAGTCTGCTCGAGAGCAGTTCTAAGGACCGTGATTATTTCCTGCTTGCTGTTGTTGCCAGGAAGAGCACTATTATCATGATGAAGGGCCTGTTTCATTAATTCATGGATGCTCACTGGTAATACTGCTCCTCCAACCATCGTTTTTTCCATTTCTAGATTATAGAAGATATATACTATTTCTAATATTGTGATGTCCGGTTTTCATCAGACTCAGACGAGATGCATCGTCCTCTACAATTACTTTATCACATAGAAATGTATTATTAAATATCATGAGTTCATATCCGAAGGATCCATTACTACACGTATGAAGGTGGATTTATCCAGACTAATATTCATATTGCTCCTCGCAATCTTTACCATCTTTACTACGACAATCGTCTTCTTCTGGTCATTGAATGGTAATATTAGTCCAGTATCGGTAACACAATCACCTTACTTATTATCATCTCCGATATCACCGATATCACCGTATCTGCGATTCAATAGCAACATGACAAATAATACTATCACACCCTCTAGCAGCAGCAGCATTATGGAAGAATTATCTCCACTGATGCGAAACCTCTGCATTGTTGTCATCAACCTCGACAGTAATCTAGACCGCATGCGCAACTTCATGGCTGACTACGAAGCATCGGACGTCGGACCTGGTTCTGATGGAGTGCTGGAGCTGCGGCGATTTTCAGGAGTTGAAATACAAGATGAGGATGCCTTAAAGTCCATATCGCCTGCAGCAGCTAAACAATTAGAAGAGACACAGCGCACCGGACAAAGGGTCCGCCATTCAGACCTATCGACAGGGGCGGTAGGCTGCTTCCTGTCACACACCATGGTCATGATGATGCTACTCAATGATCATGTAAATGATACATATGTCATAATGGAGGATGACGCTCTAATTCCTGTGAACATGCGTGAGAAGATCAACATGGCGCTGCAAGAGGCCCCATCGGACTGGGACATAATCCTCTTTGGGTTCCATTTCTTGGAGTTCCTGGAGCATGACGATGATGATAAGGGGACAGTACCAGAGGCGAGTCGGAAAGTAAAGACCTTCTGGGGAACCCATGCTTACCTAATCAATAAGAAGGGTGCAACGAAGTTCGTAGACTATTACAAGAAGGACAATATCCAATTCCAAATTGATTCGCAGATGAGCATGCTGTCACGCGCTGGTAGCATCAATATCTACATCGCATATAATGCAGACGTGGTAACAAGATACCAAGGGACGGACGTCCAACTACCGCTCACAGAGGCGGAAGACGTAGATCCCTATGAAATTACGACGGGATATACAGAATATAGGGGTGCATCATGAAGGAGGAAGTTGGTCTGTGTTTGCGATTGTTTCGATTGTGGCATTTTTATCATTTTCAATTATTTCATTTCAAAAATATGTATGTATTCATTTCTCCATAAATTCCGTTATGACCAGTCAAACATATAACTATGGCATTTGCGCAACATCAACATCAACAACAACAACAACAACAAAAACTACAAACAAAAACAATCAATATCTATTGTCATGAACAATGATATAATAATACATGGCATTGACAACACGTTTAGGGAATATTGGGATGACAACAGCAATTTCAATATGGATTCATCACTGGTTGCCCAGGACACATTTAATGCCTGGATGGTGAAACACGGTGTGACAAAAGGTTCTATAGTCTTAAATGATGACGAGCTATGTTTTTATGGCATTGTGAACAGAGCTGAGAAGGGACGCATCGGTAGACACGATATTTCATACACTGTGGACACTCGTCTTTTCGCGTTTTCTGGGAAAGACAACACAGTTACATGCAGGAATGATTTGCTGATAAATCACCACGAGGCAATGAAACTCGCACAGGCTTATCTGAGACTCTTCAAGATCACCATGATGCTTTCTGCCAAAGGCAGCCTGTACTTCATCTGGCAGGGCACGGGCGACGCACATGGTGTCATTGAGTCCTACATGCTGGAGAATACTACCGATAATTTCTCGTTTCAAACGCTTTTGCCATGGAAGGAACATCTTACGACGATTTCAAGGGGGTATTCGCAAATAACTGAGCACAGTCACAGCTGGTTGGCATCACTTGGTGTTAACATTGTCATTAGCAGTGATGATTTGCGTTTCTTCTGCGTTGATGGTCGTTCTGACATTCATTATGACTCCCAGACCGGTCTTTTCAAGATTATGAATTCTAAGGTTGTTGCGAAAGAAGAAGGAGGTGCAGTCGAAAATCGATCGCCAGATATCGAAGATCAATTGGCCATGGTCTTGCTACAAATGTATTTGTTTGAAAGAGCGTATGTGAGCATGGTACGACTTTCTTCAGATTGTCTTTTATTTATTAGGAATGACACTGTAATGAATGCTGTCGAGATGTACATGATATCAAGATGTTTGCGAGGAGATCGTTACAAATTGTTGCATTGGAATACACCCATTGCGACTCAATATCTATCTGTAAAACTCTCAAAGTAATTCCATCATCATCATATGAAATCATATGAAATCATGTCCTTGTTGTGTCCCTTGTGTCCTTTGTGTCCTTTGAGTTCTCTGATTTCTTTTTTCGAGTTCCGGAATGTCCTACGATGAATAGGTGTAGGGCCATGAATTGCAAGAGCTTCCAGATGGTGAAGTGTCCCATAGCCCATATTCTTGTCAAATGAATACTCTGGAAATTCACTTGCTACCGCGCGCATATAGTCATCGTGGTACTCTTTTGCGAGTATGCTTGCTGCTGCTATAGATACATATTGGTCATCACCACCAGGAATACACATATGTGGAACATTCGAGAACGGACGAAAGATAGATCCATCCACCAGGACCACATCGACTTGGATATCCAGCTGTGATAATGCTGCGTGCATAGCATCCATAGTTGCGTCTAAGATATTTGACTCATCGATCAAAGAACTTGATACACTCGATACTGCAAATGAAAGAGCATTGTCTTCAATGTATCCACGCAAGCGCTGACGAACAGATCGGCTCAGTTTCTTAGAATCCCTAATCTCGCTGGCGGGACCGTCAGTGATATCAGGGCTCCAAATTACAGCGGCTGCAAAAACAGGGCCTGCGAGGCTTCCGCGTCCTGCCTCATCCACGCCTGCTTCAATGCGATCATGTGACGGTGTGATTGGCAGCGGCCGTCGGGGGAGCATCTGTGTGGAAGTGGGAAGATATGTGTACACGAAAAGCCAGTCTTCGTGTACAAACACACCTTGTGTATATACCTTGTCTTATATAAAAGAGGTAATAAAAGAGGTAATAGAAGAGGTTAACGTACACGTATTATATACTCTCTCTGACGTATTTCCCTGTAAACAACACACGAGTACAAAAGGTGTAGACAAATGGGGTGTATTTACTCAACGATATCATCAAAATCATCTGCAACATCAGTCAATGTCCAGGAGGACGAGGGAATCTCGGAGGAGGATGAGAGAGTAAGTGATGATAAGAGAGCCAGTGATGATGAGAGAGCCAGTGAGGTGACCTCCAAATCGATAACCAAATCGATAACGACAACAAAGGATCGTCCCGCAATCATCATCTGGGACATAGAGAATGTGCTCCCTCCATGCAATTATAATACTAATAAAAATGATAATGACCTGAGAATAGAAGATATCATATTGAGCTTGAAGAAGGAGTACATCACCGATTGCGGGTTCCACGAGTACATGAGTGTCTGTGGCGTGACACCTGTGTCCCTTAAGTACTTACAGAAGAGCAACAAGTTATTCCTAGAGCATATTTCGCCGCACATGACAATCGTCTTGTCGTCCTATCACGTTAAGAAGCTTGGCGCCGACTATGCACTTTGCAAGATAATGTCGCTATTCACCCACGAAAAACTCCATCTGGTCAAGAAAGAGCGTGGCAGCGCCAAGATAATCTTAATGACAGGTGATTGCGATTTCCTCGAGCCCATGACTCGCGCGCAGCAGCAGGGTTTCGATGTGCAGCTCATCCATATGAAGGACACATTATCGAAATATCTCGGCAAAGCATGTGATCCGATGAGGCCTCCAGTCTGCTGGGAATCCTTCGTGGCAAAGCATGATGTGGTAGCGGTTGGAGTACCACAACATCATAGTATTCATGATATGACTATGACTGACACTAATGATCAGAATGCAACTTCTGTTCCTCATAATCTTAATACTTCGACGACTCCTGATACCTGTAATATAGCGAGTAATACTGCTCATCACTACAAGAAACGCAAGGTTAGAGAGGCGCAAGATGCTCAATTCATGATCGTTGTTGGCGATAATGAAGCTAGTTTTGAAGCCGGAAGCTGGATTTACACATCGAAGATACAACAAAAACAAAAAAAACAACGCAAGTACGATTATGCACGTGTGGAGTCCATGCGCGATTTGCTCAAGAAACCCTTGTCAATCTCCGAAGTGCGCTGCTCTATATAGCACTGTATATATCATCATGTATCGTAATGTGTTGATGTCTGGATTATTACGGGCGCAACGCTGAGTATAGTACGTACACCTATTAGACATCATTTCGAGTTTTTTTTATCTTTTTTATCTTTTTATCTTTTTGACCTTTTTGATCTTTTTGATCTTACCTGTATATACTTGGTCATACTCGGACCTCCTTCGCCCCCCCTGCTAAACCAACCCTTTTTTTTTGTTTTTTTATCTTTTGGATCTGGGTCGTCTCGGCGCGCAGTTGCCACACCTCGCGTTTTTCCTAAGCCTGTTGATATCGAAACTGCCATATTCGTGGGGTTAGCCAGTGCATGCTTGTCTGCAAGTGATACATACGTAGTTTTTAGGACATGCAGCATATCTATGTAATCTGAATGACTTCCCCATGTAAACGCATTGTTATCAGTATTGGTTGACTGAATTATAATTTCAATCCAATCAAAGGCGCTTCCGATTTCTGATGGTAATACATCTCGACGAACGGCAATGCAGTGGCCGCCTGGTCCACATGAACTTGATTTTTTCATGTTCAAGATGTAATCCATCGTATTGGAGTCCTCTGAATCTGGATTAAATGACAATGTATTCCGGATCTCAAGTATGACATCATCGATTGTTTTAGATCCATTTTTAGATCCATTTTTAGAACCATTAATTGATCCATTTTTAGATCCATTTTTAGACCTAGAATGTTCATGGCTCTCCGACTGCGATGCATTATTTAGCATAGCTAGGTTTGAGTTTTCAGGCAAAATGTATAGGAGCTCCCTGATTGTCACATCAACAATATGGGACAGAGTAAGAATAATGTACTTATTTCGTTCTTCTTTCGTTGCATCACAAGGTGAAGTAAACGTTTTTGGTATCATACTATTGAGAATCTCTATCATGGCTTCATCCCCCGTTGTCTTTAGAACTGTACCTCGTCGCATATCCTGGGCAATATTTGCATTTTCTTCCCATCCAATCTTTGTTCGGGCCTTTTCCATATGGTTATCTGCCAATTTATTGGCGATTGTCATGGTAACAGACAGCGGGATGCAAGGGATGCCTCCGTGAATTGGTGATGTCAAGTTACATGCTATCATGCCACCAGCCATCATAATGCGCATAGACATACGTATTATTGAGTTGCGACGATGGACAGAACCCGATACAGTACTCCGAAGGGTTTGCCATTCGTTCTTTATTGATGCTATGTATGGCCATGCAGGAATTACATCCGCAATTCCGCTGATGATTTCTGAACCAATGTTCGTAAGGGATTCAACCATGCTCCCAACAACATCCTCATCTGTTGAAATAAGAGTAAATTTGTGTTTGTATTTTTTTAAAAGGATCGAAAGCAGCTTTGGGAGCTGGCCATTACCCCCGCCAAATCTTGCCATTGGTGAACGGGTTGGTGAACGAGTTGGTGAACGAATTGGTGAATTAGCATTAACCGTCTTTCGTAATGCTACTGTCCTTGCAATGTACTGATTCGGTGATCTAGGATTATTGGGGCGAGAAGATGTATGATCTATAACGAGTGGCTGGGGACGCTGCTGTTCATAATTGCGGTCATTGCGGTCATTGCGGTCATTGCGGTCATAGCGGTTATGATTAATGGTACCCCTATTGTCATATCTGCGTCCATCTTCCTGCTGCTGTTCCAGATATCGGGAAGTAATTTGATTGTGTCCTGTGCTTGACTCGTGTCGATGGTGTCCTTTGCTGGACTTACGCCATGCATTCATAGTACTTCGATGTTGACTGTAAGCATCCATGAAGTGTGACTTCACATCTTCATCTTTACTTAATGAGTAGTCAGTGATGTCACGCATTTCCAAGAATAACATGCACATGGACTCGACATTGTTACATACTGCTATCCTAGAATGGATGTAGTCTAACATCGATGCTTTTAAGATGTCCAATACAGCGTTGTCATATTCGCTCATCTGCGGTGTTCCATGTCTACTATCGAATGAGTTCATAGAGGGGGTATCGTTCATACAGGCTGTGGTAAAAGTATAATATTAATTTTCATGCAGAAACTATAATTAATAAACTATAATTCGTGAAATATATTATGTAATAATTGCTTATGGTCCAAGTGCGCGTCCGTTATCACATATGTTTTTGGTTCAGTCTTAGATAGTATGCCCTTAACATTGCGAGATATTGAGACAACACGGGAAAATGATGTCTATTATTACAGCTATGCGCAACATGGCATTGGATAAGGACATGTTGCAGAACATTGAGACCCTAAATGCGCTGAGCGATAAAAGTGACATTCTTGACTTCGGGGAATTGACAAGTGATGACATACTAGATTGTGTAAATGATGGAAATAGCAAAAACGACATCGGTGATGCAATAGATGTTACGACACTTTGTGAGCCATTGTTGGAAGCATCGCGTGCTGCGGGAGATGGTTGTGTTGAATCGCATGTATTTTCAGATATTGAAATGTTTGAGGCATATTCGAGGGGGGGCGCGGATACCGATGATGTCTCCTGCAGTAAAGTAACGACAACAACGACAACGACGACAACAACGGTGGAAACGGTAGCTCATTGCTTGTCACGTCATGCGCGGCTTAGGGGTGGGCGACAAACCCTTCAAGATATCCTGAGGCATCCAACATCTAACATGAGTGCCCTTAAAAAGCGCCAAGAAGTTATCAGAGCTCTGAATCGCGACCTCCGCTCAGATGGTCTTGTTGAAAAGATACAGCAAATCCTTGCCAGGATGGCGCCTCTTGAAAATGATATGCGATGGGCGTTTCAGGTGCCAAGTGAGGAAGCACAGGCACTGTATGACATGGTGTACTTCCGATCTTGGTTCTTACGAGGAATGAATAAGTCCCCCACATGCCTTACCGCGTTCTGCCTTCAGCGCATCATTCTGTCACCCGTCATAGGTATCATGATGCCATTGATGGCATTCCTCGTGCCGTATTTTGTCTTGCAGCGCATGGGTATGCCCCTGCCGTTTCGCCAGTACCTCCACATCTTGTACCGCGCACTTCGCATGATGTTCTCGATTATGTTGCAGAATCAATCATGGACAAATTACATATGGTTTTTATTCACCTTCATCTTTTACTTCCAGAACTTCCTGGGCACCATAGAGGTCGCACGGACGCTGAACTCGGTATGTAAGATTATTTGCAAAAAAATACGCAATGTGCACATGTTCCTCAGGGATTCGATGGAGATGTGTAGGTTGCTAGATGAGGCAAATATTGATGTGCGGGAGTTCTGGTCAAATCAAGACCCTTTGAATCTGCAGATGATTTACCCGCCTGTGGAGGAAGACAAACCAGCTTCACTGGGAGAATATAGCCTCCTGTCCAACTTTGGTACCTCGTTGGCAGCATTCCACAACTTTGACACAGTCAAGAATGGAAATATCGTGAGGTGGGCATACATGATTGATGCATTGGTCGCAGTGGAGGGCTGCCGTCAAAATCTATCGTTTTGCTACGTTGACTTCGCATCTCAGCGCTCTTCACCCAACCTCGCAAAACTTCATGCCACCGACATCTGGCACCCTTGCCTGGATGCTAAGACCGCCGTGCGTAACAATGTTGTCCTGGGCGATCATAACATGATATTAACCGGACCCAACGCAGGTGGTAAGTCTACATTACTGAAATCTATCTTGGTGGCTGTGGTCCTTGGCCAAACCATCTGCATTGCGCCATGCAGCTCCATGTCCATCACGCCGTTCACCCTCGTCCGGAGCCAGATCAACGTGCCTGATGTTAAGGGTTCCCAATCCCTCTTCGAAGCAGAGATGTTTCGTTGCAAGGATTCCTTAGAGCGCATGAAGTCCACCCATGATTCGGGGGGCTGTGCATTGGTGGTCATGGATGAGATCTTCAGCAGCACCAATGTCATAGAGGGCATATCAGGCGCATATGCGGTGGCAAAGGCGATGGCTGCATACAAGAGCGCTGTTACAATAATAAGCACACATTTCAGCTACCTTTGCAAGCTCCAGAAAGATACCTCCAAGCGCTTCAAAAACTACCAGATGCAGGTCAGCATCATGACACAACCCGACAAGAGCGTGGTTGTTCAGTACCCTTACCAGCTCAAGCGTGGAATAAGCCGGCAGTACATCGCTTTGGAGTTGCTGCGCAATAATGGCTTTGAGAAAGACATCCTCGCTGAAGCGACCCGTGTGCGAGATAGCTTGACACGTCCAGGTATAAATACTTAAAATCATCACTGCAAATAACAAAAATAACCATAACAAAATGAGCGGTGCAGTCGTGGAGTGCTCGTGCGCAGAATATGCTGGCATCTTGTGTATTGAAGGCTCATCGTCTTATGAATCAGATCAGATGCTAAGCTTTCGAGTATGGCAGATAGCCAAGGATGTAGCTGAGATTAAAAATACCAATAAAAGTTTGCGAAAGAAAGATATCGAGAAGGCACGTAACACTTCGCATCTCAAATCTTGCGCTCAGTTCCTAGGATGTGACTATTCAACCAGTCAATCGGCTTCATAAACTACTTTTTGAAAACTTATTATTTTTTATTTTGTTTTGTTAGTTATTTGTTAGTTATTTGTTAGTTAGTACTGCATGGTTAGTACTATGTAACCAGACAACGTGCGCATTGATATGTAGTATATGAATGCACAGCCCGTCCAACATTAGCAAATAAGAAAGATTAGAACGATGGTACACACCATTGACATCGATGACATAACTGATGACGAGGTTGATGCAATGATGATGGCTGGTTTGAGCACCTCCAACATGACTCTGGGGGCTTATCAGTATCATGAGAAGCCCCGGTGTCAAGAGGAGCCCCTGTCTCAAGAGGCACACCAGTGTCAAGGAGAGCCCCTGTCTCAAGAGGCACACCAGTGTCAAGAGGAGCCTCGGCCTCAAGTGGAGTCCTTGTCTCCAGTGGAGTCCCTGTCTCAAGAGGAGCCTCTGAGTCTCAAGTGGAGCCTCTGAGTCTCAAGTGGAGCCTCTGAGTCTCAAGTGGAGCCTCTGAGTCTCAAGTGGAGCCTCTGAGTCTCAAGACACCTATTAATGACGCCTATTAATTATGCACCGTTAATAGCTGCTTGGTCACTGTATCCTTTGATGAGGTTTTCAATATCATTGCTCAAGTTAAAAAACTCTTCTGCGAGTTGTTGGTCGCTTTCTTCTGCCCCACCTTCTGAGTAATAATCGTTGTCATTGTGCAAATCACCGCCTCCACCAATGAGGTCATGTGGTGGCGGAGGAGTTGCCCCACATCCACAGCCACCACCCCCACGTTGTCGCTTCTCTTCTTTGCGTGAATCCCTACGGGACTTCTTTGGACTTTTTTGGACCTTTTGCGACCTTTTTAGGGATCGGATTCGAGGCTTTATCGGAGATTCTTTTCGATATTTGGATGGTTGGCGAGATTTGACTTTCTTCTTAATTTGTTTCGTGATTTGCACGGGAGTCTCGGCGTCTTTGTTCTCATTCATGCTCTTGAACGCCTTACTGAGAAGCTCCTTTGTAATCATTATTGTAAATGGTAAACCTAGGTTAATAATTGTCGCTCCTAGACTTCCTCCCATCTGTTCGCCCCCCTCATCATCCTCATCCTCATCCTCATCCTCATCTTCATCCTCATCTTCATCCTCGTCCTCATATTCTCCACCACCGTAGCTTCCAGCATCCTCATCCTCATCATCATCACATTCCGAATCAGTGCAAGACGACCCCCCCGTGTAATCGGAACCCATATCGGACATAGAACTCTGAGAATAGTCTGAATCGGACTCGCCCCCATCTGAGCTTCCTCCTGTGTAGTCTGAACCTGTGTAATCTGAACCTGTGTAATCTGAACCAGTGAAATCTGAACCAGTGTTATCTGAACCAGTGTAGTCTGAGGCGGTGTAATCTGAGGCAGTGTCGGACGCTGAGTAATCTGATGCAGTCTCCGAGCCAGTAACATCTGAACCGACATCGGATCCGGTTGAATCAGAATTGTATGAAGTGTCGGAGCTATAGTCCGAGTTCCCGCCACCTTGTTTTGAGCATTTTGATGAGGCTTCTGAACAAGACTCATCTTCAGAACAAGACTCATCTTCAGAACAAGACTCATCTTCAGAATCAGAGTAACCACCGGAATAACCACCGGAATAGTAATCACTACCGTCGTCATTGTGGTGACCTCCGCACGATGAGCATGCTGACGAGGATGACCCACCATAGGAGCTGTACGAATCAGAATCTGATTCTTCAGATGACCCCCCCACTGGCGGAGGCATACATGCTCCAACTGCACATGATCCACCAATGACTGGTCGAGGCGTATCCTTCGTTCTCATATTTGATTGTTGTAAGCTATAAATATATAATTCAAAGCAACAAAAATTATTTCATAACATTTCTCTGTTGCATGACATAGTAAAGAGTGACCAATAGAAAAGGAGTTGGAAATCATCATTGGAATCCGTCCGAAGTTCATTACAATCACAAATTATGAAGAGCGTTGCCAGGCGCGACCATTATGTTTGTAACCCATGCTCTCCAGGAACTCCTTGCTTCGCGCAATGTCCCTGCTCGACTTAAGGCCTATCCTACATCCGGATGTGTCCATGACATCAGTCAAGTTTGGGTGAAAGACATCATACATTTTTTCTCCGAGTCGATCACACTCTTTGATGTGTGATGTATCATTTCCAGACCGTATACGACTCTCGAGGCCAGGTAGTACAGTGCCGCGTTGCAAGAGTGGAATCGCTTGAAAGAGTCGGTTCTGCAATTGCTGTCGGCACTTCCAATGTGTCATGCGGCTAGCATCGTATCTGTATGTGGAGTCTTGGTCGATGACGGATGTATCCATACCGTATCCATCCCACGGGCGCAAATTGCGGTGCTCATTCGCAAAGGTTTTGACATGATTCTTTTCCGAACATTCAAATTCACGAAGGTTCATAATGGAGTAGTCGATGTTCTTCACATTATCCATGACCCAAAGCGAAGTCGAACATTCATCCGTTCGTAGGCGATTCTCTGCGTCAAACAACGGCATTATAGCGATGATAATTGATACAATACCATGAGATAATATAGAGTGGTGCTGAACTTAGTTTCCGAAGCCATCGAATGCGTTTTTTTGTGATTTCTCTTATGAGCTCATTGAAGATGAATAATAATCCCACACAATATGCTTTATGACATCGTATTACATCATATTACATCGTATTATACTCAGCAATTAGCCTCTTTCGACACATGATGTAGCCGGGATCGCTGATACATACCCTCCAAGCTCGTTGAATCACACATGCAGAATGCCACTGTCGAATCAGTCTGACAGCAACACCGATATTGTCCACATTTGTAATTGAAAACAACTCTTTTCTTGCAAACAGCCCATCCCAAGCCCATGGCTTGTCTCGGAACTGTCGTACAAACGCCCATGTGATGCTGGGGTTAAAACTCAAGCCAGTCCAGTTCCAGGGCTTGTCAGGGTTGTCCTGTACATCCTTCCATGTGATGCTGCTGGACCTAAAACTCAAGGCACCCCAGTCCCAGGGCTTGTCGGGGTTATCACGTACAATTTCGGAAGTTATATTGGGGTTGCCACTCAACATATACCAGTCCCAGGGCTTGTGAGGATGGTCCTGCACAATCTTCCATGTGATGTTGGGGTTTGTACTCAAAAAAAAATAATCCCATGGCTTATCTGGATAGTCCTGTACAATCTTCCATGTGATATTATGGTTGCAACTCAAGCAATCCCAGTTCCAGGGCTTGTGAGGATGGTCCTGCACAATCTCCCATGTGACGACATTAGGATTTTCACTCAATGCAGACCAGTTCCATGGCTTGTCTGGATAGTCGTCATGCACAACCTTCCATGTGACATTAGGGTTTTCACTCAAGGCGGACCAGTCCCATGGTTTTTCTGGATGGTCCTGCACAATCTTCCATGTAATGTTGGGGTTTCTACTCAAGCAAAACCAGTTCCAGGGCTTGTCTGGGTTATCGCGTACAATTTCGAAAGTTATAATGGTTTTGTCACTCAAGGCATACCAGCTCCAGGGCTTGTCTGGGTAGTCCTGCACAATGTCCCATGTTATGTTGGGGTTTATACTCAACCAATCCCAGTCCCAGAGGGTGTTGTCAATAAAATTATCTAGACTCGCCCATTGGCTGTATCCTGTCCAAGCGCTCTTTTTGCGCTCCTGTTGCTGCTCGTCATTTCCACAGAATTCGATTAGGCGTTCTTGAAAAGTATGATATTCAACAAAATGAGACAGGCCGCTGCTCATCCTGGATAGACAGCGCTGTGGCCGTATTAACAAGATGGACTCTGTGGCAATCCTTTTAAATGAGGCATTTTCAAACGACTCTGACCGGACATTCCATTCCCCAGAGACTTTCATAAATCCACTGTCTACCCGATGGCGCGAGCATGTGGCGCTAGTAGAAATGGGTCGTTTCACCTCAGGATGACAAGGACTTCAACCAGCGCTGTGCCTATGTTCTCGCCCACATCCTGGAAAAGGACTTTTAGTGACTGAGAGAGGACCATTCATTCTGGATATATTACCCCGGTGTGCACTTGGAATGGGTCGAATTGCTGTGCGTGTACACTTCATCGTGCCATTGACAGAGTGCGTCGAGGTTTTTTTGTGTTCTTTGTGTTCTTTGGTTGTGTTCTTTGGGATTGGGAGATTGGCATTTTAGAGATTGGCCATTTTTTCAGAGGTGTTTCGGAGGTCTACCTTACAGAAGAAAAAAAGAAGGAAAATGGTATATAGTAGTAATTGGCGTAATTGCATCTCTACTGGCTAGATTCACTCTAGACCAAATTGCCATCGTCTGACTCATCAGAGTCAGTACTATCATCATCTTCAGAGTCTGTAGTAGTCGTGGTAGTATCATCTGAGTCATCTGCTGAAGTACTTCCAGCATCCGAACTACTTTTTGACGTAGTTGACGTAGTCTTAGAGTCATCAGCTCCATCTGTCATATTATTTCCTTCTCGGGTGTAATTATTTACACTGCCACAAGATGATGTAATGTCAGGATAATCTGTCAACAGAATCATCCATTCAGCCACACCACCATGAGTCCTTGCCATGCCTTCTAACAACTGCATATCAGCCTTCTTCGTCGTCTGGTCTAGTTTCATTGATGAAATAATCTGATTCACCTTGTTAAGTCTGATAATGTCATTATTTGCAATATTGATTTCTAGTTCCAATGCAACACAGTACACGCTGCAACCATCGTGAATACAATGAAAATGTGATGGAAGTGTTGGTCTATCGGACTCATCTTCCTGCAACTTCCATCCATACACGAGTAGGGGCTTGCGGATCATTTTTTGTACTCGTCTTTGTACTCGTCTAGTCGTTTTTTACGCGTTATTACTCGTCTAGTCGTCTACTCGTCTAGTCCCTACTTGATATGTGTACTTATTGAAACTACTTTACGATATGATGTTTTATATACGGTGACTCCACATAGAACTGATAACCCGATTATCTTTATGTACCTATTCACCTGTTGCTATGAGTTCCGTTGCATCCAAACAGATTTTCATATGATCTCTGGTACGCTTAGCTTTAATAGCGTCAACAAATAGCGTCAACCATATGAATCATTAGTTGAATCACTACTAAGATCATTATGATGCACATTGTACAAGAGTATAGTCATCCCCAATTGCCTCTGTTTGAAACATGGGTACCTGGTTGAAGCTATTCAAGTTGAAGATATCAAAATGGAGAGGAAGTGCAAGGATTATTCCCGTTACTGACATAAGGGCTGATTCAAGATTATTCCCGTTCATGGGAGATGATTCAGTTTGCTTCCGTCGGTAGCTATGTGCGTGGAGAAACCAAAATTCACTGTTCCTGAAACCCAGGAACATACTATTTCTTTGCTTTCATTGTTATTCATTGTTCTTTGTTTGTTAAGTCTGATTTGTTATTCAGACATACTAAAAACATACTAAACATGCCAAACTAAACATGCAAAAAAATTGATCGACATAACATGAAGCAATATGTATCGTCACACAGCCTCAACACACAATGCTCCCATTTTCAGTGTTTCGAAGCTGTTTCGTGTCTAAGATGCCCAACAATAAGAAGAAGCCCAATACGAAGCCCAATAACCATGACATCTTGGCGACGGATCCTGTAGACGACTACTTTGTCATCGAGGTGCCGTGTACGACCATCAGTGTCCTTGCATCGTCCATACGTATTTTCGAAGGCCTTGTCGATTGTCAGACGTACGACGATGCTGATACCGCACACAAGAATGTTGCCATTCGTATTCCAATCCAAATGTCCAAATCGAAGATCAAGGCTATCATACATTACGCCCTCACGGGCACGATCATGAACATTCTGAACCGCTCATGCACGAAGGAAGTTGAATACCTGGGAGCAGAAATGTATTTTCGTCCAGTTGCGGACGGCACACTGATGCCTATAGACTGCTCGGTCATGTGGTCCACGAAGATGTCCATGGAGGAGTGGCGTGAGCATCTGCGCGATCAGTACGAACTAAGAACAAATTTCAGCACTTGGCCGATGGCCTCAAGGGAGAAGCTCACACTGATGACAAGGGAGACGTTAAAACACGCCCCTGCAACAACCACATGTGGCATTCTCATCTCTCCCGAGAAGCCAGTAACATCGCCTTCATTCTCCAACCTAGAGAAATTCACCAGCGATCCATCAATTAAGCGTTTGATTGATGGCTTGACGTGGTCACCCGAATCGAGTACCGTTGATGGGCTCGTGCTTGCTGGCTGTGTGCTGGAGACCTTGCTGCTCCGACCGACAGAGGTGCACAGACACTTGGACTTATTCGTTGTCTTGCGAAAATGCATTGGCGATGCTGATGACATCAAGAGACGTGGAAATGCCGTGATCGCACAGGCAATCAGCAGCATCTGCGATGCCGCTAAGTCGAATGGCATGCCTGTCTTGCTGTCGTGCAGGAGAAACGAAGTCACAATGTGCGTAATCTTTGATCAGACAAAGCATGTCACAGATAAGACTAGCATTTTCGAAATCCGGATCATCACACGCGCCTATGCATCTGGTGCGCATGTAGTGCAGGGGTTCGACATTGACTCCTGTCGGATTCTCTACGACGGACAAAACGTATGGGCAGCAAGGACTGCATTCCGCGCCTGGCGCAATGGCTGGAACGTCTTTGATACATCTGCTGTGTCTACGACTGTGCTTCTGAGGTACGCAAAGAAGTACAATGCTGGTATGGGTATTCTAATCAAAGGCCCTGTCACAGTGGGCTACATTGAGAAGGTCAAGGAACGGTGTAAGTGCCTGACGGATTGGATGTCGCAGCATTCTAGCATCGTCGACCATCATGGTAACGAATATGATCGATGCAGTTTGGCCCTAGAAGCCGCTCTAGATGCCGTCGATGAAGCTCAAGATAATGTTGAGGCAGCCGCTACAGCTCAACAGGAGGTCGAGGCCGCTACTGCAGCTCAACAGGTCGCCTACATCCAATTGAAAGCGGTTGAAACTTTCAGGAAGGCCCCTGAGTACAAGATGTTTTCGGACCTGTACGGAATGCTTATGGAGTGCAGTCCCTCCAATCGCATCAGCGTCGACGCACTGATTCTGCACATCATCGTTTCCACGAGAAAAGAGATGCCATTTAGTCGGATGATATACATCATGAATCGTCTTCGTGACGACAAATTCGACATCATCAATGCCGAGAATGATGATTATGCCTACGACTACGATGATGATGATGATGAATTCACGTGGCAGGAGATCTTCGAATCATTGCCATGCTGCGGAACAGTACAAGAGCTGTTCGACGAGGGTGTCCACATCGAAAAGAATCAATATCTTTCGGGGCACCGAGTGTACCGTGCCAAAGATCGTTACAATATCGACATCGCAATTCCGTCCGCACTAGCGCCCCGTGCTCCTTTCAACGCAGGGGCTTACGATATGTACGCGCCGCTGATGAACTGGGAACCGTGATGTAATTAGCCAGCCCCTAATACTTAAAGTATTTACTTAAGACACGCCCCTGCTGTTACAAAAACATTTTCCATGTGTTTACGGAATTCCGGCTTTAACAATTTCTTAGCAGATTGTTTCCAGTTCCATTCAACACGACGCATCATGGCGGCACACATAGGGGTCTTTGGGGAATCATCGCACCATTTCTTATCTTCAAATAGGAAACGAAGAGTGTCAATCTCAAATTCAGATAGGGTTTTATCTAGGCACGTCATTTCTTCTCGTATGTACATTGGTAGAGATAGCTGAAGATCTTCTAGTTTCTTCAGAGCGGCTTGCTCTTCTTTTTTTCTTAATTCTTCCTTTTGTTCGATAACTTCTTTATTTTCTTCCTTACACTTCTTCCAGTGCTCCCGATACAAGATATCGTCTGCAGTTTGATATTCGAAAAACACGTGTGTATCCAGCTCACATGCGTAAATACTAAAATCATTCTCATTCATTCCACGGTCTGCTATTAAATCACGCATATGCTTCTCAGCTTGGTGCCTGCTTTGGAATGTTCCACAATAATATTGCTTGATATCATTACGTTCTATCACGATTTCAGCCGTGAGGGTGTACGGCATTTTATCGCACACCAGTGTCTGTCTGCACACTGGTATTAGTTGTGCAGTGCATATGGTGAGATGTTACATAGCATATGATTTATATCCAAATCGCATTCTTCATTATAAACAAACAAAAGAACCAAATAACCAAAAAGGACCAAAAAAAGGACCAAAGATCTTCAGTGACTAGCACAGCGCTGTCTCCATAACATTCCACTACTACTTTCAGCTAGTTACCAATAGCTGAGATGGAAGGTGCCAACTATGCGTTGGCAAGAAAAGGCGCCCAAGACGTATACATGCAGAAAGAGAAGGCGGATAATGGTGCCGACATGTTTAACTTGCACACTTGGCTTTTGGCTGGGCAGTATCAAATGGTGTATGGGAAGCTTTATACTACCACCAAGCCCACTAGTAGCAGCACTGCTTCTGAACCGAATCCATTGATGCTTATTTTGAAAATCAATGCAGATCAGTGTAATTTTATAAATATGCTTGATTTAGTAGTGTCAAACCCTGGCCAGTTGAATACATACGACTATCTGAAGAATATTTCTGTGGTGATTAATGGATATCTGATGGATCGCATCAGTGTTGAGGACATTGATACCCAATTGAAGACCAACTGCACCCTATTTGGACGTCCTATGTCGCACATCAACGGTAAAACCTTCATTCCATTGGTCATGGCCCCATTCCATCAGAACAATCTGATCCGTCTGGTTGACATGTATCAGGAAGTTATTATCCGTATTGAACTAAAAAGGGAAATGCAAGTGGAGCTATATGGAAGGAAATATGTGATCGACAGTTGTCATAGACATCATATCGACAAACTTCCAGACGAGTTCGGCACTGTCCAGAATCAGTACATAGGCACCGACAAGTTGCATGAAGGTGTGAACTCCGTCAAGATTAACTTCAATTATCCGATGTACCTCATATACTTTTGGGGCTTCGACAAGTCCAAGGTAAAAAATGTCACGCTGCGCTTCGAAAGGAAACACGATTTCTACAATGGACCTATAGAGGTGTTGGAGCACTTCAAGTACTCCCAGATGGGCCATAATGTAGAACCAGTAGTCATCTACTTTGCTCACACTGGCTACTTCAAGCCCACAAAGTGCTGTGTCAACTTCTCATACATTCATCATGCGGAGCTGATCATCGATACAGAGGAAAAGGGCGAAAGTGAAATCTTTATTGTTGGGCATAACATGCAGCCTGTTAAGTGCATGTCTGGTATGTGCGGTATGATGTTCAGCCCGCGTTGTGCCCGTAGTGCTAATACATATACACACTTGTAAAATAAACTTAAGGTTTTGTTAATACGGGCACAAGTCTTGGTTGAACAAGTGAGGAACACATTTAGTAGGGTTGCATTCTAATTGAAGTCGCTGCTGCTATTACTACTACTACTAGTATACACACATGCCCTTACTCAAGACATGCCCCTGCTGTTACAAAAACATTTTTCATGTGTTCACGGAATGCTGGCTTTAAGAATTTGCTAGCAGGTTGCTTCCAGTTCCATTCAACACGCCGCACCATGGCGGCACACATTGTTGTTGACGTTTTTGTTGACATTTTTGATGACATTTTTGACATTTGAGAATCGCACCATTGTTTGTCTTCAAATAGGAAACAAAGTGTGTCAATGTCAGATTCAGTTAAATCTTCGTGTGGGCACGTTATTTCGCCCAGTATGTTGGTTGGCAGAGACAACTGCAACTCCTTCAGTTTCTTCAGAAAAGCCTGTAACGCAGCTTCCTTTTCTCTATCTTTTCGTTCTTTTTCTTGTTTTTTTCTTTCATTTACGATCCTCTCATAATTGTCTCTTTCTGCTTCATGCCTCTGCTTCCTCTCCATGTAAAGTATATCATCTTCAGTCATATCTCTTAAAAACACAGGTTCATTCAGATTACACGCATACAAACTGAAATCATCGTCTACCAGTCCATAGCCTTCTATCAAATCACACATTTGCTTATCGGCTTGATGCCTGCTTTGGAAGGTTCCGCAATAATATTGCATTCTCGTTTCACATTCTCCAGTTGTGGCAATGAGGGCGTATGGCATCTTGGCGTGTAGCGTATGAACGTATATACATACAGTACATATGGTCTGGCTCTATGTACATAATGTTTTTTTTGTTTTTTTTGTTAATACGCAACGTTGTGCTCATATTAACAAAACCTTACATATGTTTTACAAAGTGTGTCTTATTACGGGCACAACGCAGTATATAGTGTGCTGCATTTTTACTGAGCCACTTCCTCGTAATCAAAAATGCCAAAATCAAAATCATTATCATCATCATGGTCATGATCATCATCATCATAATCATAATCATAATCATCATCGATATTTTCACTGTAATCACCGGTTTCACTACTATCGACACTACCAGCATCACTGCTAGTGACACTACCAGCGTCACTCATATTATCGGATATATAATTGGATATAGATAACGCTATATAATCTAGACGTTTCTTTACTAGACCTAACACAGAACTAATAGTCTTATTTTTATTTTTATCAATGTGTGTGATTATTGAATTACATAAAGTTAATAAATGTTTCAAAACTTTTATATGAATTTTGTTGAGTATTTCAGTGGCAAAATGTGCATTTTCAGACTCATGTTGTAATTCAGACTGAAGTTTAACTTCTAGTATTTTTAGGTTGTCTGTCTTCATATTATTCCCTGCTGTGATCACAGTGACAATTGTGTTATAGAACATCACGATTCTGATCTGTGGTGCTGCGACACTTTTAATCTGTGATTCGGCGTCACTACCTCCTTTAGCTACTTTCTTCTTTTTTCCTGATACCATTTTCACATTCCGTTTTTGCGTTACCTTTTTACTTTTGGCCTGCGAACTCCTGGCCACCCGAAGAGCCATCTTGGCATTTTGTTCCACATTTGATGTTTTGACTTTTGATTTGACTTTTGATTTGACTTTTTTGACTTTTGATTTTTCTTTTTTTCCTTTACCCGACAGCTTTCGTTTACATATCGGTGAAATGTTGCTCGACTTTTTCATATATGCTTGTGTCCTGGACGTCATTTATGTACATATAGACTAAAGATTAAACCCATTATACATACTTAAGGTTTTGTTAATACGAACACACACTCCATATCAAGTTATGTTGTTTGAAGGTTCCGCATTATGAACCAAGGAACTTCAGTGACCTAGTGCAAGAAGACAATATAGTAGCAGCTCGTGTGTCCAGATTGGACATATATGAACAATATAAATCAGTCATTGTCTCAGTAAGAGAATAATGTTTTCATTACATCCCATGAGTGCAACCATGAATGCAACCATGAATGCAAGCATGAGTGGCAACGACAACAAAGAATCTAACAAATGGAACTATGAACTGGCCAGCACCCATGCTGTCCTTAACCTAGAAGAGATTGGGCAAAGTCAGAACGTGGGATGCTTTTGCTGTCTCAGAACATATCCCGCAAACATGTTGAACAAGGATGAGCATTGTCATTCATTAGCGTGGGAATACAACTTGGACTCAACTGACGATTTCAGCGAGGAGCCGACTCTTTTCTGCAAATACTGTGGGATAGATAATGTCATTGGTGACGCTTCGGGATATCCCGTTACATCCCGTGATTTTTTACAATACATGCACGACATTAATATGGGTGTCTCGACAACATTACTTGAATACGTAGAAGACAGTTGTATTAGTACATGTAGCTATGGAGAAGTACAACACAAACACAAAGTATACGAAGATATGTTGTGTGGTCGAGATTTTGTGGACATCATCAGGATGCAGGATATCGCCGCTTCAACGTACGTGGGGTGTTGCTATTGCCGATACACGTACCCGGCAAAGAGGCTCTCTACACATCAGACGTGCAGATACTGCCATCAGAAGGACACTCTCATCGGAGATGTATCAGAAATGCCAGTGGCCGAGATTGATTTCCTCACATATATATCTGACAAGTTCAAAATCCGTGAAAGAATAAAAAATAAAGATCACAGTCTGAATGTGACCTTGTGAAGACGTCCACAAAATGCCATATCCATTTTCGAGTAACGAGTAATAAAACAATATTTATTACAGAAAACAGAAATGAATATAAACTCTTCGATATTTTTTGTAGTATGTGATCCTATAGGGATTAGTTCAAGAGGTGTGACACACTGACATGCACATTGGACAGATTTCCTTCTGTGATGGTGTAGGTTACAACATCAAGTCCAATGAGGACAAGGAGCACATATCGATAGAGCTCAAGGAGTATGGCATTTCCGTGATTTCGAAACGTTTTGAGAAGTTTGGGACAGAGAGCAGTCTCCGAGCAATTAAATCTAAGCCGCACCTCCTTAGTGCGCGAACCCATGGTAACCCATACTTTTTGTACCTGACAAGGATCTCGGGTGTACCACATTGTATTTTCATCGACAAGAAAATCCAACACGGCTACTTCCAGCCCCGGATGATCTTGACAAAGCTTTGGTTCGAGGAGAGTTTGTTCTCGGGGACCATTTTCGAGGGAGAGATGGTCAGGCTACAGGAGAATAAATGGACCTTTATCATATCTGATATCCTTGTAGAACGTCAAGAAGTTCTTCACAACGTGAATCTAGTCAAACGTATCAACCTAATCTACAAAATCCTGAGCACTCAATTTGTATCTGATGGACTGGACCCATGCATTCTTCAAGTCAAGAAGTACTTTCCATATGAAAGGCTCGATGAGCTCCGTGACACATTCATTCCATCATTGCCGTATAATGTCACTGGAATTATTTTTAAATCGCTGTACCTAAAATTCAAAGACATCCTGTTCGACACTCGCGATGAGAAGGATATCATCAAGGGACGTGAGCATTCGCACGCTAGTCGACAGAAAAGTGGAGATGGTACTTTTGTCAAGCGAATAGATGGTGACACGAATGATACGATTCACAATTTGGACGATTATGATGGCGAGTCAGATCTAAGGCGGCCATCCATTCATCATGGACGCGCTAGCAAAGCTGGAAGTACCAGTCAAAGCAATCAAATTTCGTCAAATAAATTGTCAACAACAACAGTGTATGATACTAGTAGCAGCAGTCTATCTGACAGTAGAAGTAGCAGTATCAATGCTGTGTCTGATGGTGATGATTACGTGAATGACGTAGATAATGATGATGATGATAAAGTGGAGGATGTAGTTAAAGCAAAGTACAAGACTTTTAAGATCCGGAAAACAAGTCTCCCGGATGTTTATGAGTTGATCGATAGAGATCAACGAGTTCTAGAGCGCAATGGGCTGGCGTGTATTCCAAACATGTCTACTAGTAAGCATATGCGGAAGATTTTCAAGGACTTGCGAGTTACAGATTCCATAGAAATGGAGTGCACTTTCCACGCAAAGTTCAAAAAATGGGTTCCATGTGTGTAATTTTGTGATCAACAACCAACTTGGCGCACCACAATATCAATCAATACCAATCAATAAGAAATGTGGCGCCGAACAATTACAAATGAGTCAGTAAATCAAAACAAATAATAACAATATTCACTGCACCGAGTCCAGGACATTGATCCCAAAGTCCCGGAGGAATGTTCTCAATTGGTGTTGATTTGCCATATCTCCTTTTTGAGACCTAGGGCATGTGAAGAAAACTTTGCGTGTAATCTCTTTGTTTCTAGGTATGACAGAACTGACTTGAGCAGTTGATACTGGGATTGGAGTATTGTCAAATATTGTGCTGTTCGACCTTGTTGACCTTGATGGTGGACCCACGAGCTTTGAAAATTCCACATGAAGTGACACCTTTGCGCTAATCCGGTAAGAGATACGCACTATGTCAGTAACACTCCTCAGCGCGTTGATATCAGACGGAAATGCGTGATACGGTATTGGCTGCCTGTCCAGATCCATGATGATCAGTCGAGGATGCACCTCATTCCATGCAATCAATTTCTCACGAAATACTCTGTGTGTTGCCTGTAATGTGGAATTCTCATACGCCATGTTATCTGTGTAATATACTCTCAGTTTAGCAACGTTCTTGCACCATTGCGACTTTTGATCGGCCAACGTCAAAAGCTTTGTAGTTTCTTGACTTGAAAGATTTGTGTCATACACGCCCTCGCCAAGGCGAGTCTTGTATATGACCCATTTACTGATATCCGACATTAATTTACTGAGATCTTCCGATTCTCGCTGCTGTCTTTTTACAACATTGTTGAAATGCAAACAAATTATTGTCTTATGCCGGTTATATTCCAAAATATAGTGAATCGACATCAAAACATCAAAAACATCAACCAATGTATATGCAATGGAAGTCGCCGGTATGAGCAAAGTAGATGTGTGTCACCTCTCACCAAGATTGCGATGGAGGTTGTTTTCGAAGCAATCCTTCAACCAGGCGACATCGTATTTTGTAATAATTATGCCACCGTCCATATGCGAATGCATTCCATGGAGATGTCTTGATAAACAGTATCATAATATCCTTTGTTTTCAACGCAAACAATTGTATATACTATATTTTTGTTCAGAAACAGGTACTCTACACCAATAAAGTGGAAAGAGTATACAATAAGCCAAGCGAACAACAAACGAACAACAAAGAGATGTCAACTGAAACTACCGGAAAAAAGAGAAAGAAAAATCACCATAATCATAACCATCTTAAGATTGATGAATGCATTATCCTCTCTAAACTTAATGACATTCGTAAAAAACATGGGTCTCCTCCCCTGAAGCTGGACGCCTCATTGTTTTGCTCCTCTAGGGTGTGGGTGGAGCACCTGGCTGCCACTGGTAACCTGAAACATAGCGTCTCCAGATATGGTGAGAATATTGCTATGTTTACTGGTACAGACAAAGTTTGTGTAACTGAAGCAATCGATCTATGGTATAGTGAAATGATAAATCATGACTTTAGTAGACATGAATATAACCCACAATCGGGGCACTTCACTGCTCTCATATGGCGGGAATCAGCTCATGTTGGGTGGGCAATCGCATATGAAACATCCCAACAACAACAAAAAACATACATTGTCATGCATTTTGACCCTCCTGGTAATATTGCCGAAAGATTCGAGTCTTGCATTCAGCCCGAGCGAGCATAATAACAACAGTATTAAGAATAGTAAAAATTGAAGCACACCACTGCGGATATCCACTGTGCATGAACGGTGAACAACAAAGAATACGATGGCGATCGATATATATACCCAAATACGTGAGCGAGAGTCCGATGATGGATTCAATATTAACTTTGGTGAATACAATCAGAACACTTACATCCACAATGGTGCCGTATTAGAGGCTGTCCGGGATTATAAGTCCAGTCGCTTGGCACTTGACATCGCAGTGTGCCGTGCTGCCAGAGTAGTAACCATGTCATATGCTATCTTGCCAAATTTCATCGCTTCGTTCCAATACGATTGCATGTTCAGCGACCTATGCGAGCCCGAAAAGGAGGCCGTGCGACAGCAAATTGTCCGTAACTACGGTGGACTCTGGATGATGTGGAATTCCTCACAAGCAGGTATACACTCAAACTGCAAGGTCACAATGAAATGTGATGGATACGCCGTAGATGTTGAGATATCGTGTGTCAAACCAGGCGACATTCTCCTTACTAACAAAGGCTTTAAAGAAGTCAAGTATGTAGTTGTCTCCCGCAACAATTACGACCGCTTGTACTGGATCAACTCTGATGTCAAGCTCACTAAAGATCAGGGTTATATCGATGTTAATGGTGTGATAGTCGTCCCCCAGGCAGTCAGGGGCATCATCAAGATCCCTGATAGTTGCCAAGTAAACGCAGGTATGGTATACAACCTGTATATCCCTGGCGCATCTGCAGTAAAGGTTGGAAACACATATTGCCTCACTCTAGGCCATGGCGTGAAAATGCTACCCGAGCTCAAGTTCTCATGTGACCCCATAACTATGGACACAGTCATAGGTAAGATCCAGCACGATCATCAGAAGAACAGACAACACATTGAAGTCTTATACATGAGAGACACAGCTACCGGACTCATTGAGGAGATCCAGTCTGCGATTGTATGATATTGAAATGGTATAACACCAGTGAGCGTTTCATCTAGGCATTGTAGATTGGGAATGAAATTTCAAGTGTTGTCCGATCTCCACCTGGAGCTGTCCCAGAATAGCAAGTTTCAGTTGCTTCAGAAGGCATCACCTGATTGTGATGCACTTATTCTTGCTGGTGACATAGGCTACCCATCAAGCGCCGAATATTCAAAGTTTATCAGCGATGCTGCCGGGATGTTCAAATACGTCTTCATCATCATGGGAAACCATGAAATGTATGGATATACTATAGATGGTGCCGCCACGGCTGTGACACAAGCTTGTGCGGCTTACAAAAATGTTATTTTCCTAAATAGAACATCGTACGATGTAATCGATGATGATGTTGCTACTAGTGCTTCTGAAAACATACGCATTGTCGGCACAACTCTTTGGTCGAAAATTTTGAATCATCAGCGAAGCGACATCTCTTCTTTCATCATTGATTTCAGAAGGATCAAGAACTGGACCGTGGACACACATAATGCCCAGCACCATCAGGATGTAACATTCTTGCAAAAAGAGATCGCGCGCGCAACAACCGATGGAAAAAAACTAATTATCATTACACACCATGCACCATCGACACGGAACACGTGTCGGTTGGAGCATGCAGGAAGCCCCTTATCGTCTGCCTATTCATCTGACTTAGAACATCTGATATGCAAACCTGTAGTAGCTTGGGTGTTCGGCCACACACACCATAGTGTAGAGCAGAAACTCCAATGTCAGGACAGCGATGGGGAGCCATATCATACCCTACTTGTCAGTAATCAGCGTGGTTTTAGCATGGAGGTCACTGGTTTCAGACCAGACTACACTTTTGAGGTACACTTTTGAGGTACACTTTTGAGGTGCGATGGTGTAACTTTTTTGACGTACATTATTTTTGACGTACATACAAAAAACGTACATTGTGTACGACATTTGAGTTCCTTAAGAATCGTATTGTACGACTCGCCAAATACTATATAATAGACGTTGACATCCTCTTTCATTTCTTCACCTCGCAATTTCGAATTGGTAGCGTGTTGGATAATATTGGACTCTGGTTTGGACTCTGGTGGACATGCAAATCAACACTACCGTCTTATGCAGATCCCCATATATGATTGGACAGCAACGTATCAGAGTTGGGCTACTACACCATCATTTACACAGTGATCATATACGTTATGCAATTCCTATACGCCATGATAATTCCGACAATTCCGACAACACCTTCAAACTGACAGACAAGATGAAGAAGAGAATGGCGGAGAATACTGACGTTAATTTCGTGGAGACGACTCCTGAGCTCTTCGATCAAGTCACATACCATTTTACCCAATCGGTTTCAGTTCTGGAGAAAGCGGTTGAAAAGGAGAACATATCTAGCTGTGAACCACAGATCTTGATGGGCGCAGGGGAAGGAACAAATTCCAAGGTCTTTGTACAAAAACTTTCGTCATGGCACCGTATTCTCACGTACATGCTACAATTGAACAAGAAGGTGTTAATCGACGATGGGCGCAGCCTTTTGGAGCTCTTGATGACAATGGAGAACAACACCGGATTGTTGATATTATTGAATATACTGGGACAAATCCTACTAGCCGTATTTTGTGTCATTTTACTTGTAATGTTAGTTGTGGCATTAATGGGCTTGCCAGGGTGCATCGCATTGTTAGTGCTCGTTATGAGCATGATGTATGTAGTCTTCACCATTACCGCAATTATCGCAAAGAGCTAGTTTTTTTGTGTTTTTGTGTTTTCAACTATTTTCAACTATTTTCAACTATATCTTGGATGACAGTCTCATTAAAGCGATAGGGCCGATGATGATCAGAGATGTAGAGATTCAAGGTAATCAGAACTGACTTGCATTGACCATCATTTGTATTTGTAATCTTGTAATCTTTTCCTTGGAATCTTTTCACCGTTGGCTTGTTTGAGAATGTAGTACTAGTTAAGAATGTAGAACTAGTTAAGAATGTTGTACTAGTTAAGAATGTAGAACTAGTCAAGAATGTAGTACTAGTTAAGAATGTAGTACTGTGGAGAATGGAGTACTAGCTTGCTCGTGTCCATACTGCATATCAAAAAACCCATAATGATTCAGGACGAGGGCCAAGTAGTCGACCGCGCCTCTAGCCGGAGCTTCTTCAGTCTCTGCAAGGCGGTCTCTAGTGAAACCTTTGGAGACCTTGGGAGGCCTTGGGAGACTTCAGGAGATTCAAACTTGCACTGAGCTGTGCGGATAGCACTCTTGACATCGTCGTTGAACTCAATCACATGAGTTGCGACCTTACAGATCTCCTGGGGAATATGACTGGTCTGAATACGCTTCTTCAGCCTACTTGACACGTCGAAGAGAGCCGCAATGTCCTTCTGAATGGCAACGTAATCGAGGATGCACTGACGTACGACATTGATGTAGTAATCCGTGAGATCCCGATCCGTGTCGCCGTAGTGCATCATGGTCTTGATACACGGAAGAAACTCGTTGGCTTGAATAGAATTGCCATGAATCACAGCGGAGATCAGCTTCTGAAGCTGAGTCTTGGCATGATTGTAAGCATAGGAGTCGGTTGTGGCCGACATCTTGATAATAGACATCTTGGAGCTTTAAAATCAGAAATAAGTTCGGAAATAGGCTTGAGTATGATGTCAAGTAAGCTCTAAACTTGGGTGTAGTATGAATTCAACTTTTCTCAAGCTGAGCCCTAATTAATGTATTTTATTAATGTATTAGCAAACAATATGGCAACCAAAATCTAAAGTACCAATGGTGCTATTATCTGGGCGTTTAGACTGTATTTAGTGTTATTGTTACATTATTGTTGTTGCATTATAGTTGTGTATAGAGAGCGAGTTTGGTGCTGCGACAGAGGCAAATCAAATATATATTTTCAAATTCCAGTTGAACCAAACCCACCCGCACCACGCGCGGTCGTCTCATCCCCTTCGAGTGATTTCACCACAACAGGCTCCATCATGTAAATTTTTTCGATAATCAATTGTGCAATCCTGTCTCCGATATTGACTTCGAAAGAGCTGTGCTGAAAATGATTAAACAAGATGACCTTGATTACTCCCCTATAATCCGCATCGACAACACCACCACCAACACAAATGCCATGATTTGCAGCAAGGCCAGATCGTGGAGCAATTCTCGCATATGAATCTTTAGGAACAGCAGTTCGAAGGCCAGTGGATACCAATTTCCATGACCCTGGTTCAATAATAACATGCTCACAAGAAGATAGATCCAAACCAGCGCTATACGGGCTGCCTCGTGTAGGCAACTTGGCGAGGCTATCCTCCAGGACAAATTCAATCATCTGTGATTGCTCCATAATCTATCTATGATACTTGTATAATCTTATTACGTAGACGTAGGTAGTCATACGTAGTCTTAAGTAGTCTTCAAGTAGACTTCAAGTAGACTTCAAGTAGTCTTAAATACTCTTCAACTCAAGGGTACGGATGGTGTCTCAGGTTTTAAATTTTTGCTTTTCTTGAATTGTTTTTTTTGTTTATTAGTGAACCTGGAAGCTGATAAATACCCGTATGTTGTCACAGAGCGCTATAAGTTAGGGCCTATACATAATGTCAAAAGCATCATCTACCACATCGTCTTTGAAAACCTGGCTAAAACAGAATGGTTACTGGATCCCAAGTAAACCTCCAAATACGAAAATAATTACACATGTGTTCTTAGATGGAGGACGGACTAGTGTTCCTATTGCGAATGTCGATGAATTCTACGCACATTATGCATCATCTTACTTGGCAGGAGAGCGTGTGGCCGTAGTCGAACGCCTATCCGCAAGCCGTATGTATCGTGCTGACGACAAATTTCGGATGTTCATGGACGTCGACATCAAGTCACCACAGGACATCAAGTCACCACAGGACATCAAGTCACCACAGGACATCAAGTCACCACAGGACATCAAGTCACCACAGGACATCAAAAGCAATTCAACAACCCAACTCCGTGGTGTTGCAGAGGCCATCTGTGCCGCACTTCCTAATCGCCTCAAGAAGGGAAGGATTATTATCTGCAAATCCACTGATGAAGAAAAAATGGGCTTACATCTTGTATGGGATGAAGTTGTCGTCACACAGAAAGATGCAATGTCCATCTTGGCCGTAACTTCATCCAACCTACAGTACCTATCACCTGACATACTCCATTGGCAATCTTGTTTGGATGGATCCGTGTACAAGAATAATGGACTTCGCATGATCTACTCCGTCAAAGGCAGAGTTGAAAAGTCATATTACGAACCATGGCTTGAATATTCGTGGTCTAGCAAGGAGGACCATGATGGTGAATTCGAGGAGATATTGGGACCTGCAGATCACGCGCACATCATTAAGTGGTTACGCGCATGCAGTATCATATGTTATAATGAAACACTGGTGCACGCCTACATCCATACATCAGTTCCAAGTTCAACAACGATGGAGACAATGCGAGATGTAAAGGACTTTGCTGGAGAAGAACAAGATGTTCAAGCATCATGGCAAGAGGCGTGGACGCACATTTCGAGAGGAACAGCATACGAGATGATTAATCTACAAAAATGCTACATGTCGGAGACCAATAATACTGCGACATTCCAGATCGACAGCAAATATTGTCAGAACATCCAGCGTGAACACAAATCGAATCATGTATACATCGTTGTGAGTGCTACTTCGGTGGAACAACGTTGTCATTGTAGATGTTCGGACAAGGACTGTGCGAAGTATCGTGGGAAGATAGCTGAAAAAGGAAATGCTCTAAGCCGTGCCATTTTTGAGGATCGTTTTGAGAAGAAGGTTGCGCCAATATCCAAGAAGAATGTCAATCAACGTGTCAATGAAATGTTGTCGATCCTTAAGAAGCAACGGAACTTCTGATTTCATTGTTGTTTGCTGTACTCGAATTCTGTACTACAATTATTCACTCGAATTTTGTACTTGAATTTTGTACTACAATTCTTTACTCGAATTCCGTACTTCTGTAATAGTTAATACGAGCACAACGACTGTTGGTCACTTTCTCTTAATTAATCACTTTCTCTTAAAAATTGAATCGAATCCACTAAAAACCATAACCACCTAAAACCATAAAAACCATGAAGAACGTGAGTGCCGCAGCCCTACTTGCCCTCTGCCCGGCGCATCGCGTCTATGCAGTGATCTGGGACGCGTACACAGGTAGCTCTAGTCTTGACCCTAGTATTGACCCTAGTATTGACCCTAGTATTGACTTTCATACCATCCTGGCCGCGGCTCAGTCGCTCCTCGCTGGTGCTCTCCCGGAACAGAAGGAAATGCGCGAGGCAGCAGAGGAAGCGGTCCTCGATATTGCGATGGATTACGTTTTGACGTGCTTAGCCAACAACTCTACGCCAGCCACATCCAATCAACACGTCTTCAATCGCCTCTTCGGGGCAGAGATTCAGTACATTGTGGAGAAGTACAGACTCCTCTACAACAAGCCATCCTACTACCATCAGTACCAGCGGAACGAGGTGGTCAAGCCCCTCGTGGCCTCGATTTTGGGGCGCATCAAACGCACCAACGACATGCGTGTGCTCCTCACCTTGAAGCACGCCAAAACTGACAAATCTCTGCCCTCCGGCGTTTGGTACAACATCATCCTCCTCCTACGCTAGTGGTCATGGACGCATGGTCCTCCTCAAGTGGTGCACCCCCCCCCGATGTACAAGTATTCCATAAACAATGACGTGGTAATTGCCGTGGGCCTGCAGGTTATATATATCGGCCAGCGTTGTGTCCACAATAAGATAGAGGCCAGTGGACAGTTTAGTTAATACGGGCACGGCGCTATGTGTTGATGCAATCCAGTTATTGTTTGTTGTATTCCAATTCTTTAAAAAATTGAAACGTGTACTAAAATATAGAATATCCTATCTCTTTCTATTTCTCTTCCTATTTCTCTCTCCGTTTGACGAAATGGAGGATCCAGACAACAAACTCAATAATGGCAATAATGGCAAAAAACAGTGTGTCAAGCTCATTGCGACGATTACAAATATTGGGAGGCAGATGTCTGAAAGCGCTGAGAATATGACTGACTTTGGCAACAAACTGGTCAAAATATATCCATAAGTCAGAAGTATGAAGGAGTGACGATATTCGAAATGGTCGCTGCACTTCTATCTGAGATCATCGCAAACCATGACATAATACCATATCTCTGCGCAATGTCAGACTACTCTGTGATCCGGTCATTCTTCATGAGCATGATTATTATAGTTATGGGAGCTATTTTCCATAAGTCGCATCAAAGACTGTCGTACTACCTCGCCTCATTGTGCCAGTTCATGGAAGTCCTCATTGAGGAACCCAATACTGTATTGAGTGTAATCAGCGACTCCATCACGTGTATCCTGGACTTAGGGGTCTTCACCCATCTCGCCAGATCCATCCTTGCATCGATCAACAACATGGAAGAAGTGAGCTGCTTCGAGGAGCACCGGGAGATGGTACTTTTCGGGAGCTTATACTTGGTCGAGATCTTACTGCGATGCTGCATCTTATTGCCTGCACCCGTCGCATCGCGAGTGCTCAAGGAATTGTCCAAATCCACACTCATGACGGTCGTCATTAAGGAGCTACTTAAGCTGCCGATGGTACAGTCAGTATCATATATACCATGGAACGACAAGGTCAACAGCATATGCTGGCTGATCTACAAGCTTGATGTGAAACACAAAGACGTGAAGGACAACGACATGAAGCATGAGGTGGACATTGCCCTAGAAAGCGAGGGGATGCAGGGCCTCACCATGGCCTTGCTTGTGTCGCTCTCAATCATCATGGACCGCTTCGATGCGGCCGGTTTCAACGGACTGTCACCCAACAATCCCCTGCTCAAGAGGCTCAACCAGTACCCGCAACAAAAAGAAGGAGTAGAAGAGGGAGCAGACATCCGTGATATCGGCATGATCAGAGTTCATATCATGCTCCTATCTCGCATAGTGGCGCACCGCAACTGTAACTGTTACATTACGACGACCGCGCCATTGATCACAAAGAAGAGGCTAGCCTATATCTGCAAGAGAGTCCTGGCACTCCCCGAGGACAAGTTCACCGCCAACGTGTGGAGTGATTTGAAGTCGAAGATCCGGAATATTATGACTCCTGCCATGTGAGGTCGAACCATCTGAAATCGAACCAAGAATTAATTATGTAACATTCGATGCAATCACAAATTCATATGAACATTGAAGAGGCTGCACCTCCACCTTAATGGAGGATGATGCATTATTGTGTGATCCGGCAACGCTTCCTCACAATACTTCGTTTTGATGTCCTTGTCGCTGCATGCTTCAAGGATGTCTTGCCATTTAATAGCCGGAGAATTCGTTACGAGATTGTTCTTGTAAATCTTGGAAGCATTTTGCGTGTCATGGATAAGCTGCACGTCAAAGCCCTGCTGCTGTGCCCTCAAAAATGGCTCCAAAAAATCACAGTCCCCCGTCAAAAGGATAATCCGTGCACTCAACGGTTCCTTTTTCACCCTGTCCAGCATGTCATGCGTAAACTGTGAAAGCTCACGGCACAGAGCAAAGTCTGCCGCAAGTTTTTTGTGGTACCTTGATGAGATAAGAACCGTCATTACCGGCAGCGCATCTTCTAGAAACGATCTATTGAATCCCTGTATGTAGCTCAGAGATCTTGTAGTAATACCACATACCGTCTTGTATTCATAAAACCCCTGAGATGTAATGAAGCGCTGCTTGAGATAGTTGACGATGACATCCACTGGGATGTTGGGAGGCAAGTGTACATTTTCGATGTCCCATACGATGATTGCTGGCTTCAATGTCGGTTTTAAAGATGATTGACACAAACGTCCATTGTTCGAAACGTCTGCGGCTGCTTTTGGTTGTTGTATTAAGTATCGTGGTCGTTGAGGTACCTCATATGCTTCATGTGCTGAAGGCTCCGATTCAGGTCTTGGTTCTGATTTTCGCCTGAGGTTCAATTTCTTCATTCTTGTTGATTGTGAATCTGACCTCTTTGATCTGGACCTTGATTTTGATCTGGTCCATGACCTTGATTTTGATCTGGTCCATGACCTTGACCTTGACCTTGATCTAGACGACCTTGGTCGTAACTTTGATCTGGTCCAGGACCTTGACCTTGATCTAGATGACCTTGGCCATAACTTTGATCTGGTCCATGACCTTGACCTTGACTTTGATCTGGTCCATGACCTTGACCTTGACCTTGACCTTGACCTTGATCTAGACGACCTTGGCCGTAACTTTGATCTGGTCCATGACCTTGACCTTGACCTTGATCTAGACGACCTTGGTCGTAACTTTGATCTGGTCCAAGACCTTGACCTTGATCTTGATCTAGACGACCTTGGTCGTAACTTTGATCTGTACCTCGACTTTGACCTTGATCTGGGCGACCTTGATCTGTACCCCGACTTTGATCTGGATGCATAGTGCCCAGCGCCCATGTCCATTATGTAGCGATCAGCGCCCGTGTTCATTATGTAGCGATCAGCGCCCGTGTCCATTATGTAGCGATCAGAGCCCGTGTTCATTATGTAGCGATAAGCACCCGTGTCCATTATGTAGCGACCAGCATTCCCATTCCTTTCATAGCGTCCAGAGTTGTCAGTCTTTGTTTTGAATCAAGAAACCTATAAATCATATACAGTAATGAAACGTCAAAATATGACAACATGTTTATTTGCTTATAACAACTAACAATTACTACCAATAACTAACAACAATGACCTAAAGATTAAATAATGTAGTCAAGGCATCCAAAGAATGGTTAGCAAGGCACGTCCCGTGATTGTATATGGTTTTGAAACAAATATCCTTTACGATGACTACCGAACCGATATCGGCGAAGAAAATGTAGGTATGTTTGTGACACAGTATGGTATGAAAGGGGTTGTCTTTGGTGTCTGTCCCGTTTACGATTATCTTTGCAAGCCAATGACTGTACAGAGCGTGTATGAAGAGATAATCCGCAAGGAGAATTCCGAGAGCTCAAAGGATATAATACGAAGAATGAAAAGTTACGCTGAGTCAAAAGGATTCCATGCTGATTGGATTGTTGCACTCAGTGGAGATATTGACATCATTGTTTGACATCATTGTTTTTTTGTTTTTGACTTTTTTGTTTTTGACATCATTGTTTGTTTGTTATTTTTTTGGTTGGTTGTTTTGGTTGGTTTTTTTGGTTTGTAGTAGTACTTCAGTCACTTTTTAAAATAATTTTCAGTGAGCCGATGCAATAAATATTGGATTGTCATGAAATTATTTGAAATGAGGTGCGAGCCATTTGTTACGGATCTGCACAAGAGATATGGCGCTGTACGCGCGTGTGCCAGTACTGGCCATGTTATTTAACATGGATTGCTACGATAGATGTGTCCCCCTTGGTATTACAACTTTCAGAGTTCATCCAAAATCGATATCCAACCATACACCATTTTCTCTGTCCGTAGTTGTGCGTCATACAATAGACTTGAAGGATCACAGGATTTGTCATACTCAGAATGTTTATCGTCTACCACATTTTGATGATGGTCCAGAACTTGCTCCCACTGCTTTCGCTATGGACTTCGTATTCTTAGATGTGGACAACAAGATTGATTTGACAACCAGCAACCTAAACTGGAGGCCATTCGATGCGAAGAGCTTCCGACGCTATTTTCACGAACCTATTTCGCTCAAGATTAACGACAGCTTCAGTTTGGAACGAATAAGCCGTATTGAGATTCACCTTCGGTTATCTCCTCTGCTTCACAAATCCATTCAGTCTGGTCTCGACAACTCTGGAATCTACAATTTTAAGGCTTTTACCTCAGACCCAATTAATGTTAATGATGTGGGCCGAAACTTGTTTCAAGATATCGACAAGCTAAGCAAGGCATCGATAAGCATCGAACAACGTACCAAACATGCGAATCATATGACTCGGGAGACACAGTCAACATCAACACATGCGACACAGGTGACTGAAGCAACTCAGATCACTCACATGAGAAATGAAGTCCTGGATAAGATTCGGAAGACAGTCGCCATTGATGTACTTGATCAGCACGGAAAGCAAAGGAGATACCTGGTGGATGCTGGAGTGGCTTATTTCAAGATGCCACAATTACCATACCCGGGTATCTTTTCGGTTCAAGATCTGGAAGATTTCGAGTGCGCGATGATTTTGACGCTGCTCATGTCCCCGAGTGGTAGTGTACTACGCATCTTGGATTATATTGCAGATAACTTGCTAATTCAAAGCGTATCTCTAGTGCCCATCTTTCAGCGCTTATGGTCTACTGATAACCTTGCCGAGCTCAGAAATGCTCTCGTGCGTATCGGCCAGCGTACGATTGCCCATGTTGATTGCATTAGATCTCTTGATCGACAATTGAGCTCCACAACTAACACCACAACTAAAAAGAGGTGTCGACCAGAGTCTAAGTCATCCGAGACATCTCAGTCATCTCAGTCTAAATCATCTGAGACATCTGAGTCCGAGAAATCTGAGTCCGAGAAATCTGAGCCGGAGAAATCTGAGTCCGAGAAATCTGAGCCGGAGAAATCTGAGTCCGAGAAATCTGAGTCCAAGACGTCTGAATTAGAAGAGGGAGAAGTTGTTGAGTCATCCTCTCCCAGCCACTCTGGATTATCATTGTGCTGCCTATCATCATCCAACTGAGTGTATGCGTGTATGTGATGGATCATGGAGTATGAGTGTATGATGGATCATGGAGTATAGAGTATGATGGAGTATGGAGTATGATGGAGTATGGAGTATGATGGATCATGGAGTATGGAGTATGATGGATCATGGAGTATGGAGTATGATGGATCATGGAGTATGGATTATAGAGTATAGAGTATAGAGCATATCGTACAGACATGGGAAGAATGGACACATCACCTGTGGTTGTATTCATATTTCGACGTGATTTGCGCACGTATGATAATCTTGCGTATGAGGCTGCGTTGGAAGCTGCTGATCAGCAGAAGGCGAGTATGTTGCCGATCTTCATTTTCAACAATCAACAGACTTCTCCAGACAAAAATGATTACTATAGCCCGTTTGCCATGAAGTTTATGGTGGAATCCCTAATGGAGATTGAGGGGTTGACTGCTTTCGCAGATTTAGAAGATATTGAGGTATTGACAAAGATTCATTCTAATTCAAAAGTGTTAGAAGTCCATTTCAATGCTGATCTTTCACCATTCGCATCACACAGAGACAAGAGCATTGCGAACTGGTGTCATGAACTGGGAATCAAGTGTGTAATGAATTATGATGACTATCATCTGATCAATCCAATAAGTATGGAGAAACCATATCAAAAATTTACGCCATTCTTCAATCGATACATTGACAGTGTCATCGCCAAAGCGAAGGATAAGAAAAAAGGAGAAAAGAAGAAGAGTGTGAAGAGTGTGAAGAGTGTGAAGACTGTGAAGACTGTAAAGACTGTGAAGACTGTGAAGACTGTGAAGAACAAAGAAGCCCCCCTATATGCTCCATCACTAGCCAAACATATTGTCAAGCCAGCAGCATATTTTAACACCCGACGACAAAACCATGAAATGCAACTCCAAAGTGGCACAATAATTGGGGGAAGGTCACATGCATTGAAAATTCTTGCCGACATTGACCGGGGCAAATATGGCAATTACAGCACTACACGAGATGAGGTAGCCAATGACCATGGCACAACTCACTTAAGCGCTTACTTGAAGTTTGGTTGTGTTTCTGTCCGTGAGGTTTTCGATAAGGTGTTGGAAAAACATGGTAAATCACATGCACTTATCCGACAATTGCTTTGGCGGGCATTCTATGATCAAGTAATGTACCATTTCCCACAAGTATTGCGTGGACAGATCTCATCATCATCATCATCATCATCATCATCATCATCATCATCATCATCATCATCATCATCATCATCATCAACACAAAAAAATGAATCACTCAAAGCCAAGTATGATGCAATTCGTTGGCCCAACACGGCTGCGTATTTCACAGCATGGTCCACTGGTCGCACTGGATTTCCCCTTGTTGATGCTGGTATCCGCCAACTCATTACCACAGGCTACATGCACAATCGACTTCGCATGATAACTGCATCTTTCCTTACAAAGGTCTTACATGTTGACTGGAGATGGGGAGAGAAGTTTTTTGCACAGCATCTGATCGACTATCACCCGTCTGCAAACAGTGGTGGGTGGCAATGGGCCAGTGGTAGTGGCGCGGACTCACAGCCGTACATCCGCACGTTTTCTCCCTGGCTTCAGGCAAAAAAATTCGACAAGGATTGCATCTACATCAAAAGATATGTCGAAGAACTCAGAGGGGTTGATTCAGAACTCATCCACACATGGTACAGCGCCTCTGCTGATGATATTCAAGACAGCAACAATGACAGCAAAAATCAAATCCGTGAATATCCGCTACCTATAGTAAATTTTGCGAATGAGCTCAAGGTTACGCTACAATTATACAAAGTAATATTTACGGGGAGTTGAATCCTACACTCAGGAAACACTCAGGAACAATATGGAAACATATCAATATTATAATATTCTAAAGGTGTGTAAGTCGGTACCCTTGACCACGACTTCGCATCCTTTGGCTCGTATTTGCGCATTGTAAAAGTCCTCCTGCGTTAATTCGTCTGCATTCTGCTCTTCTACATCGATATCATATTCATTACCATCCCCATCTACTCCCTCGTCTACTCCCTCATCTACATCATCTACTCCCTCATCTACATCATCTACTCCCTCATCTACATCATCTACATCATCTAATCCCTCATCTACATCATCTACTCCATAATCATCATCTTCTCCGTTATGATACTCTGTTTCAGCGTCATCATCGGGGTACTGTGGAATTTCATCCTCCATGGTTTGGTTTTCATCAGCTTCGAAGTGGTCAATCTTGTTTCGAACACTGAAAGTTTGGGCAGGATGTCTGGTTGAAACACGTTTTTCAGGATGTCCGTTTGGACAAACTATGTCTCCTTGTGCAGTGTAAACACATGATGTGGTTCGAGGCGTGGGGGTATTCTTGACATATGATCTTCTCGGATGAGAGTGTTATATATTTGATTTTAATCAAGAATTTAATCATCAAGGTTGGAACAATACCATACTTATCGGAATCAAACTTTTGACGATGGTGGCAGACGTCGAGACACCATCTTTAGTACAGGAGTAATAATAAGGGCACGTCGGACGCGCCAGAGACAGCGCTCGGTCATTATGCTGTTCTGAAGCATCATGATAGTGTAAGTTCCTAGTCTCAGTGCTCCACCTATCACAAAGAGCGCAAGCATGGCATTGCGTGCATGAGTGTCACAATTATTGTTTACATATGGAGTCATGGTTTCAAAAGATAATTCCTTGACTAGCGACCATAGATGTTGCTCATACCGTTTGTCCCCTTCATCACAAATATTCAGTTCGTGATAAATTCCCGCGATAATGTTCGCCTTCTCGTCTTGATGGAATTTGAATTCTTCAATTGTGAGCGCCTCCATAGCCCAGCGGTTGTAAGAGAGAACATCGAGTGATGACAGTGCGCTCGAGTGCTGAGAGTGCATGCCATTAATAAAGGCGCCAAAGATCACTGCAATGAACACTGATACTATGTTCAGCCAGTGAAGAGCAATGGGTAGCGTCGAAACCATGTATGAAACACCACTGGTCCACCAGCAGACCATTATGCCGACGAAGACAAAGTAAGCAAGATTAACGGTCAGCTTTGTCATGAGGTGATAGGGAACTCCAAAACAGATAGGTAGCAGAAGGAGCCAAGTCGCGTCCGTCACATTGTAAGCAATTATATACGCAAGGGTTGTCACAGAAGAGTCAGTGTCACGTGCCATGACGAGCTTGTCAAGCGAAAATGTCCTGACATGTGTCACTGTAGAAATCACACCAAGACAGGCCATTGCCATCACAACATTGCCAGGATAGTCGCGAATATCCCAATTGCTACCATGAATACTTCCAACAATCACAGATGCGAGCATCGGTATGATAGCTTGAATTCCCCACGGTGACCGCCAAATCGACAGTAAGCGCCGGCGACAAAGTACTATTACATGGTTTGGTATCTTTTGTAATTGTCCTCGTGATGCATTCCACCAAACGTTCCTATCGGTCATTGTACTTGTTTTAATGACCTCGTGCGATCCTGACGTATCCTGACGACGTATCTTCATTCGAAGGCATGCTCGGAGCACCTCTTTACTGAGCGACCATATTGATGAACCATTAACACGGTCATCAATATCATCATCGTCATGTTGATGATGGTGCTTAAGAGCGAGCAATTTGTTTGCGAATTGTTGTGCAAAGTACATTGCCTGAACTGTCGCACCAACTCGGTGCTGCACATACAGTGGATCTGGGACAACATCATCGAAGAGGTCTATCTTCTTCAAAATATTGTCGTATGTCTTTGACAAAAAGTAACTGTCACAAATATACTCGATTGCCTTGTAGATATGACTGGGTGTTTTGAGCGCAGACAGGAAATTCACAGACGCTTGATGGTCCACACCAAAGACAGACATGACCATTTCTGCATTAGGCGATTGACCTAGAATACTGCGAAAACCAGCTTCTGCACGTTCATCGTATTTGACAGACTCCATCATCATGCGGTGTAAGTCAGTATGTCTTGCCTGGCATAATCGAACCCATTCATAGTGCCTCGTCTTCCAAGACAGTGCCAGATCCTCTTGGTGCACACTGATCATGTCCATGATGGAGTCTGACGGATTTTCATTGACATCAATCTCGTAGAGGAGCCCACGCTGGAAATACATGATCGCCATTGTGGGTGATCCAAAGAACACAGTTCCAAACCGACTCATCAGGACGATAGAATCAAGCAGCATGAACGATGAGTAACGAGGCTGGTGCAGCGCAGTGATACAAGTAATGCCAAGGGTTGTCAATGCAGAGAGACATTCCAAGAGGCTCTGGCACGCGGTGCTGTCCAGTCCGGATGTTGGCTCATCGAGAAGGAGCAATGCCGGCAGGACCACAAGGGAGCAACCTATGCTGGTCCGTTTGCGTTGTCCACCACTGATACCTCGGCTCTCCACTGAACCAACGACTTTGTGTCTGATGTCAGAAAGGCCCAGGGAATTAATGAAGCAGTCAGTGACATTGCGCAGTTCGGAGCCCGGAAGGTGCGTAGCGTTGAGACGGTAGCTCATTGCCATATTTTCATAAATAGTCAGATCACTGCAAAGGATGTCATCCTGTGCCACATAGCTACGGATCTCTTTCAGGATGTTAATAGTCTGACCGCCCTTGCTCTGTTCAAGGTCCTGCAATGTCAACTCTATTTCGCCATACAAATTAGATTGCACACGGACGACACCGTTTACATCTGCACGAGGCACGCGCCCTCTGAAGAGTGCTAGCAGAGTGCTCTTGCCACAACCAGATGGACCCATTATTGCATTCAGAGCACATGGTTCAAAACGACAGGATATCGGACAGAGCCAGGGACGGCTGTATGAATTTTGTTGCGCATACATCTTGTCAATGCTGATAGAAGTAAGGCGTCTAGTAATCAGGTGATGGGACAGCGGCTTAATCGTTGATATCAATGTCGCACTAGTAGTATTATCCTGACTATTTCCACTCTCAATACTACTAGGGGTATTAGACATCGAATGAGACCAGTTCAAGACTGCAGCCGCATATTTGATATCAATGTCGCAGAGTACATTGCCTATTATGCCATCAAGATTTGAGCCCAGATTAAATCTTCGCCTGAAGACGGCCCCCAACGTGACTATGACTAATACAATCATAATGAAGATCAGGCAGGTATAATCAAATGACTGGACATCCGTGCCTTCAGGACATTGTGCCAAACGTGAGCAACGTCGGGGAAATGCCGATCCCTCTCGACAAAAATGACGCTCTGGACATTTTATGACAACACTTGCATTTGGACAGTAGGAGCCCGCCGGACACGGGGTCATTGGAGTCATCGCAGATAGAGGACAGTAGTTCCCAAGGAGTGGTATGTGACCCTTCGCGATTGTGTCAATCACCAATTGAGCTTCTTGGATGTACACAGTCGAAGAAATCAGCTGTCTCGTATCGCATGGATGTGCTTCTATTGTGCGACGTGGACAGTAGTGACCCTCTGGACACGGATAAATGGAAGAAGCGTTGGGGCAGTAATAGCCTTCTGGGCAGTCATGTGGTGTTACTGTGCCTGTCGGGCAGTGATATCCGGGACTGCATGCCTTACACGTGGCCTTCATGGCAACAATGTTGCTGGGTAGTAACAATTCACGAGATTCATTCAAATCATTGAAGTCATTGAAGTCAGAGAGTTGAGGAGAACATGCATAACCAGCAGCACATTTGAACATAGAATAATCATTCTTGTCTAAGGTGCTGGATGGAATTATGCATGGACAATCTGGCCCAACTACTTCAGGGTACACCATAGGGGTTTCGCTAGAGCTTTCCGAAACATAGAGTTGGAAATCTGGGCATTTGTTATTTGTTATTATACTACTAGAGGAATTGCTCACTGTGTACTGTTCGTGCAGGCGCTTGAAAACTCTTTCCTTCAGGATTTTCCGATATCTTGGTCTGTGGCATGTATGTCTGTATTCTCCGACAGTAGTATTTAGATTTCGCCTGCATTCAAGACCCTGACCACACGATGTCGACATATTACTCCGAGAGGGACATATAGTTCCGACATTGCATAAACATCCAGGTGGACATGACCCATAATCTTCTGGAAACACGCAGCATTTCCAACAAGGCTGGCAATGCCCATTCGATCCTAAAAGTTGAACCAGAGGCCGCGCGGGCAAGAGGCAAAATGTGTCCTTAATTTTACAATCGCCCTGATTCCAACACACATTAACACCTGACACGCTTGTCAAGAACAACAGCAACAATGTCGATACAAAATTCATGTTATTAAACTTACTTGTGAAGTCTTCTATGACCACCTATTTTTCACAAATCCGTTCACATTTCCATGCGTGTATTGGCATGGAGTATAGACAGCGTTGTGCCCGTAATAATACAACCTTAAATCACTTTGTTAATACGGGCACACCGCTTAATCATATATTTAGTTATTTATGATTATATATTATTTCATTATAGGAAACGAATGACACATCAACTGCAATCTTGCGTGTACACCACTCAAGGCGAATACCAGTGTCAACGGGATATGAATCATCAAAATAACAGGAATACCAAAGAGGCATTTTACGCGCTCACCCCCGCTAAAGATGTCGGTGTAACATTTTACATAGACTGCGATGACACAAAACGAAATGAATTTGTATTGGATGTTGGCAGCTATAACATAACCATGCGCCAACTTATGTCAACAAAACCCATACCAAGTATCTCAGGTTTCAATATTCCAGTAGGGTATATTGTCACCTTTACTTTATTTAAACGAGTACCCGCTAATCGACGGAATCCAAGCATTACCATTCAAGGGCCTTCTCTAGAGAGGTGCTTTAAAGGGGACATTATCTGGCAGGGCTGGGCCAAAAATATATTTGGGGTTGAAATCAAGAGAGTATGACTCGTTTAACATATTATCTATTTGCCTACTTTTTGCTCATTCCCATTGCCTGATCTTGACTTTTTTGAATAGCATTTCTTTTCATTTCACCTTTGTTCGGACGATTGCATATTCACCATCAGATCTTGGGATCCATCTGAATTCAATAAAACTATCTTTAATTTTCCGAATACGTTCGTAGGTTCTCTTAGGGTCTTCTCCACTTCGTCCATATATCTTGGCAACATACTCCTCTTTGCTGCCCCGTTGTTTACTGGCAGCGTTTAGAACATCTGCTGCATCTTGAATAATTGAATGATAGTTACTATATACTTCATATACTTTCGAAGGATCTTTTGAATTTACATCATCTATAAGTACCTCTTCACCTTCAGGATTATATATAACCAGCTGTTTCTGGTAAAGGTTATTTTGTTTCATTTCCCGTTCCTCTTTTTCTAGTTCATCCATATACTTCCTATCAACACCAAGCGATTTTTCATACAATTCATTATAACGCTTACGCACACTGTCTTTTCCCCCCTTTTTTTTTAGTTTTTTCGAGATACCAAGCTGCAGTCTACCAAGCATTGTCTTCTGTTTTTGTCCCTCATACCTGTCTCTTGCATACGGATTTATTGTAGCAAGCTTAGTGCGTATCCTTGCCTCAGTCAATCTAGCTTTCATATCGTGATATGTTTTAACAGGGTTCAGCACAGAATATTTCGGATCATTGTTAATGAACGTTGCTCCCTTATCAAAACCCACACGCCGTATACTGCCTTTGCGTTTGAGTATACTATCACGTTTGACGGTGATACGTTGACGTTTGTTTGTACTACCTTTACCTTGACGTACAGTGATACCTCCAGTCTTGGTATTATCTGAAGTATGTTCAGGATGTGTAGGGCGTCCTAATCGTGTCGTATTTGCAATTATCTTTGCGGGACTGTATCGCTCTTTAGCAATTCGATTTTCATTAGCAGTGGCCATCGTGGCATGCCGTGTCTGTTGAGGTCCAATATTTGTCTGTTGAGGTCCATTTCGTTTCTGTTGAGGTCCATTTCGTGTCTGTTGAGGTCCAATATTTGTCTGTTGAGGTCCATTTCGTGTCTGTTGAGGTCCAATATTTGTCTGTTGAGGTCCATTTCGTGTCTGTTGAGGTCCAATATTTGTCTGTTGAGGTCCATTTCGTGTCTGTTGAGGTCCAATATTTGTCTGTTGAGGTCCAATTCGCGTCTGTTGAGGCCGTGTGTTGATACCGTGCATTGTATTTGATATTATGTTCGCAGGACTGAACCGTTTAGTCATGGCAGCTTTAGTCATGACACGGTCGGGGCCAATGGGTTCTCGCTTATTCCTGGGGGGTGTACCAATACCGATTGCTTGTAGCGGCGATTTCTTCAACCAAATTCCGCCACCAAGGTTTACAGATTTCATGAGATGAATATATAATATTGGTCAACATTGATAAACCGCCGAGCTTTTTTCCATGAAGAAGAAGCACAGAAATGTTTGGCTGTGAATATCGTCGTTCATGCAGTAAATGCAATACGTGCAGGAGTCGGTAATATATGCACCATGTAATGTATTGCTCTTTTCTGTCGATTTGGTGTGACGTCCTCGAATAATGCATAGTATCCAGAATTTTGCTATATCTTCACTTGTTCTCCTCACGCATTGATCACGACATTTTGCAAAGAGACCTTATACCTGTGATCACACGACAGTGGGTACTTCCCGAAGTTGCCCACCCTCTATCGGAGGTTAGCAGCGTTGTGCCCGTATTAACTAAACCTTAAGTTTGTTTTTCAAATTGATTTAAGGGTGTATTATTAGGCATCCCTGGGCCCAAAGGGCGCCCAATGGGATGCTTCAAGTGCAGTAATCTGGACTCCATCCCCTTGGCAATCTCCTTTAACGGGTCCGACATTGCGAGATAGTTCTGGAGAGCGCATAAGTTGATATTCTTATCATTAGGGGCCCTCAAGGATCTCGGTTGTTTTACCGAGATGTGAACATCATCGCTTGCCTGTAGAATTGGATCTGACAGGGTCATCTTTATATCTATCTAGATGTTTAGATGTGTGGAGTCAAACACAAAAAGAGATGTAGACAAATACAACAAATACAAAAAAAAGACTCAAACAGACTCAAAAATAGACTCAAAAAGACTCAAATCAAAAAGACTCAAAAGACTCAAAAGACTCAAAACATGAAAACGTCCTCTTATCACAACAATCACGATTATCTTAGGACAAAAACATCCGTGAAATATATGTGATATATTAAATTCCCCGAAAATAAAACATACGACCATGACATCGAAATTAAACACATATCAACAATGCACTTATGGTTGTAATGGTGACCTAAGTTGCCACAATCGTGTCTTTTCGACGAAAACAAGTGATAATTTGGGTGTTACAAAAGAGACGTATGTTCATTATGATGAACATGAATCAGATGAAGATTCTATTGGAGATGATATTGGGTATGATGATCTTGAAGATGATGATCAAGATGATATAGGATATGTGGTCGAAGACGAAGACGAAGACGAATATGACAATGAAGACGACACCAATGAAGACAACGACGATGACGATGAAGACGATATTGGTCCAGAAAATGGTACAGAAGATGACGAATATCTGGGAGAAAATGAAGACTATTAGTTTGACTACTACCCAGTGATGAATCACCTAATTCAGCGTTGTGCACGTAATAATACACCCTTAAACTTTGCAAAACAAACTTAAGGTTTAGTTAATACGGGTCACAGCGCTGACCTAATTCCTATTTTTCTAATTTGTTCTAATTTGAAAATTGATTAATTATATGCCAGAGGATCTTTTTCCATAAACTGTTAAACGATTCCAATGACGCGTTCATCTGAACTTTCGTCGAATGTCACAAGACATTCGAAAACGTTACGTCACCCTAAGAAACTAATGTACACACTCCTTGTGGGTCGACCAGATGCGTACCTACCAATGTTTGAGCTCATGTGGCGTTCCCTGGGGCATTTCTCACCGGATATGTCAGTAGACTTCCTGATCATTGGTAATCGTCCGTGTCTCAGAGCCTTGGCTTCGAAAGGTATTAAAAAGCCGGCTTGTGTGAAACGTGTCCATGCCCTGGAGGTGCCAACAGAGACAGACCTGCATGACGCGCTCCTCCGGAAGCTCGACATCACCAGTTTCAAGGGTGCAATTAATTATGATACTGTGATGTACATCGATTGTGACATCATCATCAAAACGCCGATATCTGACATCTTTGAAAGGGCTCTGAAGATTCCTGACAAGTTGCATGCATCTATTGAGTATGAGGATTTCAACCATCCTTTCTTTGGTTTTGAAAAATACACGCCTACCGAAATTGGAAACATGCTCAAGATAGGGTCGACTCCATTCAATGATGGCATATTCGTATTTAGTCCTAAGTCCTCCTCAGCAGACATACTTGGACACTTTAAAAAGATCAGGCAATTTTCAAAAGAAAATGTGATCTTACGTAAGAAATACTATGACCAGAGCTTCTTTAATGACCATTTCAACAAGATCGGACTTGCTTCCACAAAAATACTATCGAAGCGTGTGATTATTTTCCCTAAACCTGGCAAACTCTATCTCGACAAAAAAATCGCCTTTGTGCACTTTGCAGGACTACAAGGTTATCATGACAAGGCGCAACGTATGAAAGCATATCTCGACCAGCTGCTGTTGACTCAAACTACTTGATCTACTTTTGATCTACTTTTGATCTACTTTTGATCTACTTCAGCGTCGTGCCCCATAATAATACACCCTTAAATCACTTGTATGATCTACTTGATATACACTAGTATGATTCCAATCTAAAGGGAATCCGAAAGTTTGTTAAACGACAAGGGGCAGAAAGAGGGAGGGGAAAGTCAGAGAATGACAACACTGATGAGTGCTGATCGAAGGATATACTATCCACCGTGCATTGCAGCGTCAGCAGCACGAATGCACGCAAAGGAATTCAAGAGGATCTGTGATATAATGAAGGCCATTGGTGGTCAAGTATACGGCCCTTGCGTACGCGACCTGATCCTTATCGATTCCCCTTCTCATATGGAGCTGGAGCTAGACATGCGAGAGATCAAGTGCAGATGTAAAGATGCATCGTATGTACAGAAGTGTATCGCGGTACTACGTGTCGACTATCGTGTGGAGTATCACCTGGAACAAATTGATGAGTGTGTTATCGATATCTTCCTACAAAAGCCATGTCATCCCGGTGTGATTACGGCTCACATGTTGATCATCAACCACCTACACTGGACTCTGACGCGGCCAGTATTTGATGTCGATTCTCTTGCCTACAACATGCGAGAAATGTACATTTGGCCAATGCAGTCCTCTCAGTCAGACCTTAACATTGCCAACGTCATGTCGGGAATACTGGGAAGGCGCTTCAAGATTTACGAGACGATCGATACAACACCTGCACGGGCCCTGTCGTACATGAGCGGTGCGGTCGAACTTGTCAAGTTGGGATGGACAATGCAAGAGAACGGCGAGAAGAAGACCAGAAAGACATTTTCAGTTGGCATGCCTGATTCAACAAATAAGCAATGCCCCATCTGTCAAGAACATTTCATGAAATCTTCAGTGATCGTCCGATTGCACTGTCAACACATCTTTCATGGAGACTGCATCTGTCCTTGGCTAAGGAATAACCCAACATGCCCATGCTGCAGGGCGGACGCACTCGTGTGATTGTATTCTCGGCTTAATCTCGGTTTAATCTCGGCTTAATCTCGGTTTAATCTCGGCTTGATCTCGCTTTAATCTCGTTTAAGAACGTTTCAACTTCATTTAATCTCATCACAATCTCACATACAAACACATACATGGATATTTTCAATTACACGTATGATATACGATGTACGATGTACGATGTACGATAACGTGCTTGGATCCATGTTTGGATCCATTTATTAATCTATATATACGTTTCTATGCATGATGCATCTTATTGAACAGTCTTCGAAAGTGTAAACTATTTCTGGCAAAATGTGCGCAAATTTGTAATCTATGAACTCCGAGCAATCAAAACAAAATTCAAAATGAGGACGATGATTGGTGTACAGGACCTGACAAGTGTACTGAAGCACATTCTAGGTAAATTGTCATAGGTAAATTGTCATATTCTAAGTAGATTGTACTCCTCCATCAATCTATTGGTTTGTAAGCTTTCTGGTTGGGTACTTTTTCCAGATGATATCGCAATATCTAACACATTGCGGTCTAGCTAAAGTCAGGCGTTTGGAAAGTGGTCATTCACTTACCCCATTTTCTCTACAGTTAATTCCCAAAGCAGTGCAGTTGCTACACCACCAACGAGAATTACCTCCCAGATTTGTACATACCATGATGTCAATCGACAAAGTCTCTGGATCGGCGCTGCAAGTGTTATAATAACCAAGGACAAGAACCAATATCAAATGCCGGTACAGCATGTTACGCCTGATATCCATGCAGCTGTCGTGTGGATGTATTGGTGATGCGGCAAATATCACCGCCTGCTGGAGAGATATGCTCGTCACACGGGATACATTCTTCTATGCAGTGGTATTGGGATAAAATGTTCAATACAGATTTTACATTGAATATTAGTGGCTTTCAAAACATATATATTTACGTGCGCTATAATCTATATGGTGAGTAAACGCCCATCCACTTGTTAGTTCCGTGTTATTGACTTCCCTGTTATTGACTTCCGTGTTATTACTTACATAACTTTACCATTGGAATCTTTTCAGGTACGATTTAATTCTCATAATCGTACAGAAAAAGAAAGGATCAGATGATGTATCTGATTCTCCTCAGGGGATAATAAACAATTATCGGCCCGTGTATAGGCGCTTCCCATAACCAGCCGGAGCAGTCGTCGAATAACACTCAATATCTTCAAGACCCACAATATCCTCAATATCCACAATATCCTCAATATCCTCAATATCCTCAATATCCTCAATATCCTCAATATCCTCAATATCCACAATATCCACAATATCCACATGTGATGACCACAAATCAATCTACACAGGATGCACAGACTCGCTTTAACACTGCCGAGGTGCGCGAAGATAACAAAGGTACCCACGACCAAGATAAGCACCGGAAGATATCACTACTTGACATTTCGAGTGGTACAAGCTTGCTGGACTGGTTGTGTGGAAGGACTCAATATGATATACCTCTGCAGTGTCAACACTCGTTGATTTTTGAATTTTGTTCGATTTTCATTGATTTTCATGTAAGACAATCTTATGAATATCAACAATAATATGGTAAAGAGAGAGGTCACTGATTGGATTGAACTAGCAGCAAGAAAATATGGATTGACGATTGGTGATGTTGACCAACTCTCCCAATCGCCTGACTTTAGCTAGACCGCAATGTGTTAGATATTGCGATATCAAAGCCAAGCCCAGAAAGGCTTACAAACCGAGGTGGTTCTTTCGCAACAATGTAAACTGGTACAGGTTTGACTCAGATTATCCATGGCTGGCAGATGTTCAATGGTCAAAAAAATATGATGGAATCATATATTCCCGAAGCATGGATATAGAGTACGCACCTGGAAGGTTTTACCCTGTCAACAAGAGAGGATTTCTTGAGGGTAGCAAAGGAAAAAGAAGTTCCACATTATGCTGATGAAAATAAAAAGCACTGGTCCTCTTACCCTAAACAGACACGAGTGGGTGGCGCGGGCCAATTATCCTATGGGAGAACATCGACAAGCTACCAAACATATTTTATGATGAAGAGTAAAAAGATTGTGGCTACAAATACGACGACGACGCATGCGAACGCTAACTGAATATATATAACAATCTATGGACAGATATAACTTTCTGCATGGCGCTATGGAGTTTCCTATCGACTATGAGATCAGGCGCTCTTTCGCGGCGATGGAGCAGAGCGGCGCAAGCTGATCTTCAACTGCAGCAAGAGTTAGTTGTGAGATAGTTGGCTGTAGACGTCGGCAGGAGAGCCCTTCGGACCTGGAGCCAGTGATTTACCTCAACGGATTCTTCTACTCCGACAGCGACCCCTACATTCTTACTTGCGCACATGGTCTTGAAAGTGGTGCAACGGATTTCTTTGCATTGATGAGCGACGGCAGTGCCTTCAACGCCCAGGTCCCCATCGAGCTGGTGAAGTCAGGGCACGGCAACAGGTCCCGCCTGAAAACGCCCGGATGATTGGGTCCCCAGACGTGGCCGTCTTCAATGCCCGCAGCAGCCCGCGCACCCGCCACGACCGCACGGCTCCGTGGCAGCTACCGGTGACAACGCCTATGTGATTGGCTTCGCTGGACGGGATGCTCCGTAACTGAGCTTCAATAGCGGCACCGTTTCGAGCGTTGGCTTCATGGGTGGTGCCCGATCGCCCTTCGGTTCCTTCACCATCGACACCTACGCCGAGCCAGGGTACTCCGGTAGCCCCATTCTGAACATGGACGGCTTCCTGATAGGCATGGTGCAGCCGGGCACGACCCTAACGGTGGTGGTAGCAAGCAGGTGATCGCCATTCCCGCCCAAGGCATCAACGTATTCCTGCAGACCTGCGGAGACGCGTTGCCAGGAATCAGCCGTAACCTGTTTGCGATGGTGGATTGCGACTTGTTGTGATTCGTTCGCGACTTAGCAGCGAACCTTCCTTAGGAAATTTGTAACGATATGATTTGTTTTCAAAGGTATCGGTGAAACTTTGGTTACTGTACATGAAATGTGTACTTATCAATATCAATACTTAGTAGACATCAATACTCAGTAGACTCAGTAGACATCAGTAGACTCAGTAGACATCAGTAGACTCAGTAGACTCAGTAGACTCATTAGACTCAGTAGACTCAGTAGACTCAGTAGACTCAGTAGACATCAATACTTATTGTGTATAATTATCCGGACAGGTTGGCCCTGTTCTATGAGATGCATGTACCCTTTCAAGAAATCTAGCAAACCTGATATTTCACAATCCAGAATAGCATCTGCATCAATTTCAGAAAGCATATCGGACACATTTTCACGCGTGATTTCTCTGTACATCATGTTCTTGGAAATAGGCGCACGAAGTCGGAATCTGTTGTTCCCGGGAAATTTGCGAAGTAGTGTCTGTACAGTGGTCTTGTGGACACATTGCTTTCCTATGGAAGATGAGTATCCCATGTTCAGTGTAAACGCATCTTTTACAATGGGTGATAGTGGACAAAGACCATGATAAAACATGTGGCATTTTGGACACCATGATTCTTTACTTTTTTTCTGACCGTCTCGCAACAAGATGGAGTGTAGGATCCCATATTCTTGACACACAAGTCAATCATTTTCAACGAGCTGTCACCCAAATCATACTCCCAGCTGGCGCACAGGCTTTTCATGCTGACACGCCGGGCTCTTCTATATAATCCTTGTGCGTGATGTGTTGGGGAACGACGTAGAGATTGATACAGCGAACCATCTTATGATGATCATAAATAACGAAAATTTCATGTGATATTACAATGCGATATTTCATAATTGTATTCATGAATCTTATCTCTAACAATTTTAGGACTTCTAGGACAAAATACGATCATGCCAGCTGGCTGCAATTGCAACAACAACAAAAGAATTGGAGGTAATGGCGAAAGCATGAACGCTGTATTTCCCAAACAACCAACAAAAAAGACAAAACTAAAGATGCGTGTCAAATCTGTCGGATCGCGTGTAACCACATACTCCAGAGCATTAAAGAAGCGCGCGTCTGTATCCCTTGGCCAGTTCGGTCGGAACGTCCATAATTGGAGATCAAGCAGAAGAAGCAAATCAGTGCCAGTCGCAAGAAAAAGTAATCGATATTAGTTCAATCGATATTAGTTCAATCGATATTAGTTCATAGATCATCCCCAGAGTCTCGTTGAGTGCGCGAAGGAGTTCGTCGTCGTCGTTGTCACATACTGAGTTGTCAGGCTTCGTGGGTATTACCGGGAGATTCTCCGCCCAAAATATTGTCCAATGCCGAAATATCTTCTTCACTCATGTCGCCAATGCCAAAGAAATGAGCGTATTTCGAACACTGACATTTCCACACGTCGTCGATGTTTTCTTCTTTGGAGCAATAATATTATCAAGTTCTTTGTCGAGAATGCGAGTGACACATTCGTGCGCCTCCAGGAGCGCCAGCCCGCACTTAGATCCGGTAATTATGACCTGTCCAGTAGCAAAAATGAATGAAGTAATCGCCTTGTCCGATCCACTTTGTGAAGGAGTTTTGATCATGAGACGCACAGCTGGATGAGTTTCTGGGAGCATTGCAATGATGTTATTCCTCTTAAAAGCTGCATGAACAGCTTCTTTTTTGAGGCTTTGTTTGATTTCGAAGTTGGTGTTGATCATCTGTGTGTGGAAGTCGTCAACACCCACGGTACCTGAATTCATCCAAAGTAACAAAATCAAGGGACAACAAGGGACAAACAGCCAGGAATACATCTGCATATACATACCCGGAGGTTGCTGATAGATGGCATCAAGTATCTTGGTGACCATGTCGAGCGTTGAAATGAGGTCACGGACAGATGATGGCCCTGTGATGTGCAATACTCCATTGTGGAAGATCTTGACTGCAATAATGTTCTTGAAGCATTTCTCGAACTTCATAATTGCAGAATTGGAAAAGACAGCATTATCGGAGAGCATCACTTGTTTCTCGATGTTACTGGTAGAGCTAAGACATGTATCTATCGTCTTCATAACTGGAGGGTCTGAAAATCGGTCGTAAATGTATTTAAGGTTTAGTTTTTCCATATTCAACACCGCTACGAAGGATATTGTGGAGATTGAAAGAGTCGTTGGCTTGATATTCGTGTAGCTGCAATCATTGATCAACTTCAATGATTTTGATAGTTCTTCATCCAACTCCTTCCCCTTCTCCGTGATCCGGGATGTCATCAATAACAACCAATTATACAACTATGGCAACTGAGGCAACTATGGCAACTATGGCAACTACAACAACAGCTTTAATAACTACAATGATAACTACAATGATAACTGCAACTACAACAACTACAACAACTACAAGAACTACAAGAACTACAAGAACTACAACAACTACAAAAACCCTAAATAAGTTGTAAAAGCATAATTTTCAAATACTATTTTAATCAGTGAGTTTTTCAAGGATGTCATGAACACTACATGCATCGGTTATGACTGGTGGTTACCTCATGGCTGCTCGACAGCGTTGTGCCCGTAATGATACACCCCTAAATCAATTTGTAAAATAAACTTAAGGTTTAGTTAATACGGGCACAACGCTGCTGCTCGACCTGTTGCGCGTACGTGGAGATTTAATAGAAAATAATCTACGCGCGCGCGTGGAATACCAGCACAAGGCAAGAAAACCAACATATAAGATTAATGTGGAACAAACGACAATTGCTAATTCGGACAATGGGCAATCATAGACTTCATCTGCCTTAATTATACGGACATACAGGAGAATTAATAAGATCGCTAACATCGTTTGTATACCAATACCTGAGTGGAGGTAATATCGACCGTGGAAATACAAAATAATCATGACGGGTAAGATATGTGCTAATATGTGCACAATATTTAGCCACAAGCCACTATCTAGGAGTAACCGTGTCCTCTTTTCGACATCGACATTAATGCTCCAGGGCATCCTCCAAATATCGTAAGGCGGTAAAACCATGCTTATATACCCTGGTTTAACGTAAATTAGGTATGTGGACACTGTAAGGGTAACAATGGACGTCATTAAGAGGTCGATGTGTATGTACACATGACTATGTAGTGCTAATAATAGGATGTTCCAAGTTGTGAAAAATGTCAACAATGACACACATCCGTCGATGAACAGCATGATATATATGTTATTGTTGTTTGTTTTGGAAAAAACTGAATCATTTAGGATCACGAAACCAACGCTATCATTTGTATCCATTCTTGCGGACGTAGTATGTATACAAAACGATCTCGGGTGCCACGCCCACTCTTCCCGTTGCCCGCTGGCGCCAACCACAGGGATTGGGAGTTAACAAATGAGGGAGTGTAACCCTGTAATATACTTAAGGGGGGGAAGTGATTTAGGGGTGTAGTATTACGGGCATCATAAATGATATTCGTTGTTCTCTTCCAGTAAGCTATATTTCCAGAAGCTCAATTTCGGACAGCATCAGATGCCTGATGACATTGAGCATTTCCTGGTTTTAACTGTGCAAAGACCTCATCAAGTATAAGGTTTACTTTTCAAATACTATTATA